>VWZE01017115.1:424975-437922 GCA_013396675.1 Eubucco bourcierii
AGTGACCTGTAGTAGTGGGAGGTGTCCTTGCCTATGGCAGGGGGTTGGAACTAGATGATCCTTGAGGTCCCTTCCAACCTTACCATTCTATGATTCTATGATTCTATGACACTTAAAAATAGAAGGTGAGACACTATAACTAGACAGAAAGCTATTTAGTGTCATAGTCCTCCCTGTGCCTTCTCCATACCCGTTCCTTTTTGATGAGCAGGGGAAATACCTACTGGGTCAGTTGGTTGATCTCTTCCTCCTCCTGCCAATGCAAGATGACTACATTGCACCTCTCCACACTGGCTCACACCCAAGAGACTACAGTATCACTCATTTAGGTTATGTAATGATGGCTGCTGAGAGTTTTATGTAGCTTGCTGACTTGGAAAAATAAAGTAGCTCTTCTCATGGTACATGTAGGTTGGACATAAGGAAGAAGTTCTTTACAATGAGAGGCGGTAAAATACTGGAACAGGTTGCTTAGGGATGTGGTTGAGGTCCCATCCCTGGAGACATTCAAGATCAGACTCTATGTGGCCCTGGACAGCCTGATCTACTTGGAGATGTCCCTGGTAACTGCAGGGGGATTGGACAAAATTACCTTTGAGGGTCCCTTCCAACCCAATGCAATCTGTGAATCTGTGATGTATTTGACGTGTTTCTTCAGTTTATCTGACTTTCATATCACTTTGTCTGCTGTCCCTAGTTGTTCTAGAAAGTTATCTGGCACTGCAGTATTTCAATGAAATTTTAGAGATTCACTCTTTCCTAATTCACATTGTTACTAATTTTTAAAGACATTTAGTTGCATTTTCAATGTCCCTTTCTTAAGTTCTCCTCATAGTACCTTATCTCTGGAATGCCTTAGTTTAATAAAGAAATAATAAAAGGTCTGATTCCAGACCTTAGTTCAGACTCTCCAAACTAACTGATGTGGAAAGAATGAGAGCTATCAGCCTTCTTGCTGCCTTTTCACCTATTACTAGGACACAGATAACCTCTTTGCAATGCCAGAACGAGGTCGTATCTTAATACTGCTCTGAAGAATTAATCTTGCAATTTACGGGCACATGGGTGTTCACTGTGCCAGTGCTGCATCACATGCATACATTTCACTTAGGGCAAAGTAATTCATATCCTGCAAAGTTACAACACAACACCATGCCATAAGTAGAAAAAGAATGAAAACCATTACTGTTTCCAGCTGAAGGGTGTCACACCGAAGAAACGGCTCATGAGATTCCTCATCCAGTGAGTCAGTCATCACTTCTTCATAAACTTGCACTTACATAGCTTGGAAAGTGGCAATGTTAAATTACAACTGATGGTTCTTCAGTCCAGATGCATTTCTTTTCTATAAATTGTTTAAATCTGTTCAACTGTACTTAATCTGTGAAAAGGTAAAAGTGACTAAATGATGTAATTAATTTTACTATCTTGATTATCTTATCAGTGATGATCAATAGCTAAAGGGCAGTGAGCAAGAGGATGGGTACAGACTCTTTCAACTCAGAACCTGTGGATGCCTCACCCCTGAAGTGTTCAAACCCAGGTTGGATGAGGCTTTGAGCAACCTGGTCTAATGGGAGGTGTACCTGCCCATGGCAGGGAGGTTGGAACTAGATGAACTTTAAGGTCTCTTTCAACTAAAGCTGTTCTATGATTCTGTGAGCTTCAGTGGTGACCTGTGATAAGACAAGGCACAATAGGCTCTAACTGGAACCCAAGAGGTTCCACTTGAACATGAGGAGAAACTTCTTTGCTGTGAAGCTGCCAGAGCCCTGGAGCAAGCTGCCCAGAAAGATTGTTAAATCTCCTTCTCTGGAGAGATACCAAACCCACCTGGATGCTGTGAGATTGAGCAACCTGCTCTGAGTGACCCTGCTTTAGCAGGGAGGTTAGACTAGATGATCTCCAGAGGTCTCTTCCAACCCCCAACACGCTGTGATCCTGTGACATATTTAGTGGTTCTGGGTCAGTGAAACAAACATTGTTGCATTTCACCCCCCATCACATTTACAGTGACTACAGCTTTCCACTGCTTCCCATTCACACTGATTTATTCCACATAAGCAGTGCTCAGAAGCCTTTCCAAACGATTTTGAGAGTGTAGTATAAACAACATTGCAATCAAAATAGTTCCACTGCAAAATACTTCAAGTACTCAATGGGCCCGATACGCTGACAGCTAAAAGCTTGCAGGCACAGCTGTTGACTGTGCCCATGGGACCACTACACTCTGCAGAACTGTATGAACCAGAAGGGTGAGGACTGCACAGTTTAAAATGCTGAAGACCCAATGCCACTTTAGCATCCCATCGCGTTAACAAAGTTAGCAGGTGCTGCTTTGGCACCACATGTGGTTCACAACTTGCAAAGAGCACTTAGTCACTCCACAGTGATATCTGCATTTATAGTCTTTCTGATCAGCTTTTCTGATCTCCCTTACAAGGTCCAGACACTCTTGGTTTCATTTACACTTTTATTTCTTAAGGTTTTCCAATTACTCTCCTTATGTCTGCTTCTTCCTCACTTTATTTTGTGGCCAGTTTGCTACTCTTATGCTTGATTGGTCTTTCATTTTGTCTGCCAAATGTCCTCGCAATTTAGATTCTCAAAACCATTAATTTCTCCACCTCTACCCTTTCCTTTGAAAGCAACCAATGGTTTGTCTTTTTTAGGCTGCAAATCTTTTCACTAGGACTTATACATTCAGTGTTTATTTATACAATATCTGATTAACTTGTAACCCTTTGAAAATTCTTACTAATATTTTAGTAGATTTTTTTTTTCTCCTCACACTTAGGAAGTGATACAGTGTTTGTCTCTCCTGAAGCCAGAGAGATAAAATGGTCATCCATAACTAGATGTACAAAGAACAGTGGAAAAATTAGGTGGTTTCAGCCAGAAAAACTAACAATCACAAATCTTTTGGCAGGTCTGAATTTTACCTTGAAGCTCCAAAATACATCATTTCAGGCAGTTTCAAGTCTTAACTTTACTGGAAATTACAGTAGCTAAACAAAACAGGGTCTCCTGAGACATCCTAACATCTCAGAAAACACTGTTAATCACCTGGCAGCTGACAAGCATTCATTTCACATTAGAGGGAATGTTTCAGATGATTCTGGAATTTGATGGAAAAGACTGTTGAATTCAATAATATTAAAAACTCTGGCAGCACTAGGCAGTGTCAAACTTGCTGGGCCCAAGGTATGATTGCTCTTAAAATATTATTTCCTTCTCACAGTGTTTAAATGCTGCAAGGCTCCAGCTTATCCTTGTTCTTTGCAAGACCAACTGGCTAGAAGCTTTACAGACCAAACCCAAACAATTCTCTGTGGGGCCCCACCATAAACAAAGTCATATACCAACACTATTTTTATTACAAAGGCTGTAAATGTTTCCTGGAAGCTCATCTGTGAAGTTGCTGAATGCTACATACCTAATCAAGGTTTCCATGATACTGTCTCCAGCTCCATGGACTTTCCAGTAGACAGAAAGGCTTTGACTATCCTTCTCCTGTTCCAGCAGAAGTGCTCAGGTTGAAGGAGAGTATTGGCAGCTAGAGATTTATACATTTATGATTCTGATCAAGGGGTGGGTTTTTTTGTTGTTGTTTGTTTTGGGGGTTTTATTTTGTTTAGTTTTTTAATTCTGAAGACAGTAGTAGCATCCATGCACAGATCAATTAATTGCTTTTTTGACTTTTCATTTCTGAGTTTTCATCTGAGTGTCTGGAGAGAACATTGCCTTTCATAAGAAGATGTGACAAACAGAGAGAGAGATTTTTGTACCACACAACAAACTTATTTAATTCTCTTTCCTCCCCACCTTACATCCTGAGCATGAAGCATCTCTTTATTTCTTCTCCAGTTGGTTTTGCAGTCACAACTACTGTCAGTCATGCTTCCACATCTAGCTCACCAGCCCTGACAAACAGTCAGGGTATACAATGACACAACTCTCATGAAGTCGACCTTTTCAGATAAGTTGATTTAATTTTTCCAGATCAAACTTTTACCAACAATATTCCACCAAATAAATATAGCTGAAGAAACAAAGAGCCCAAACACTACATGGGCAAGCTGCAACAATGGTATTAATCTGCTCACCTGCCTATCCTGCCTCCTCCCACCTCAGCCCCACATCAACTTGAGATCTTTCAGATGTCTTTAGCTAAACAAAGAAGGTATTTTCCTCTGTTCCAATTCTTATTTTTCAGTTACTCGCCTAAATAGTTAAAAGTGACAGTTTTTATCACAAAGCCTTTTGTCTCCTTTCTAGCACTATGCAGACCACCCAACACCTCAGCTCCTTCACTCTCCCTTCTCCAGCTTGGTGCATCTTGGCTTGAAAGTTCCCAGAAGACGAACACCACACCATGGTCAACTTGTAACAGATTCAGCATGTAACAGAATCCCTGATCCTAACTGGTCCCCAGATGCTCTCACAATACAAAATGACACCGTATTATTCTTGGTTTCAAATTAAGCTTCTGATTCATGCCCCCCTGTTATTGGCCAGACCACATGAGTGTGACAGAAATAAACAGTGTGACCTCTGTATCTGCAGGGGATCTGGTTTAGGTTGTGCTCCTAGGGCAGAAATGGGAGGAGGAGGCAAACAAGCAGCACTTTAGACTTCAGTCTTCCTCCCCTCCTGCCTTAGTGTATACCTTAACTTGTTTCAGAGCTGCACTACCACTGCACAGGGTTTCCTTCTGGTTTAAACTTTAGTTTGTGTCACAGTGTCATCTCTAAACATACTTCCAAATTCTACAAAACAAACAGTATTAGTGTATTATTTCTTATGGTCTGAAGGTGAGTGTCAGAGAGCAAGCTACTGCCAAGCAGGCGAGCTCTAAATGTCTTTCTAAACAGATTACTTTGTAGAATAAAGAGCATTTCAGAGCCAAGGAATGATCATGTTTATTTTCTTATCTCCTTGATGAAATGGAACTAATTTCTCTTATGTTCAAAGAGATTTTGCTTGGAGTGCTCAGTTTTTAGACCTGCAACTCTCAGCACTCCCATTAGATTCTCCTTCCAGTTTAAACTTCTGCCAGCAAAACACAGACAATCCTGCTGGGTGTGGTCTGATGCACATCCAGGAGGTCTCTCAAACCATATGTTTCTAGTGGTTCTAATCTGTGATTAAATCAATCTTAAAGAACAAACGTTGTGTGAAAAGAGAAAAGAACTTTTATCTAGAAATAAAAGAAAACTCAATCAAGTGTCACTTCTAGAGACATTTATAAGGTGGTGTACCTACCAGCAGATGCTAAACACCGGACAGCCATACCCAGTGATCAGGATCTTCTCTCCAGTGTACGGATCAATAGGTTCTGGTCCTCATCTATGAACCACAGGATAAGCAGCTTTTCTAGCAGAAAACATAAAAGGATTTTCCTTTAAAAACAAAACAAATAAAGCAAAGGGAAAAAAAAACTGCCATGAAGTTCATCCTTGTCCTTCAGAACCCTTTAGAAATCCAGGTTAGTCTTTTCTTTATATTTCACCTGAAGAAGCACTGAGAATTAGAGGGCAATGTCTGTCTCAGTTGTGTTTGTAGGATGTGACACATTCATGTGTGCAGACACAAGGTAACTGAGAGAATCTGTAATGATGATATCATAACATTTTATGGCAATGCTGTATGTCACTGTATGTCACTACTGTACACAGTATTAAACCTGTTCAAATCAGTAAATACCCTTTTCAGAATAACTATGTATCTAACAACAAAAAAAAAAAAAAAAAAAAGAAAGAAGTAGTGGCCCTGAGAGTGGTGGTGAATGGTGCCACATCCAGTTGGTGGCCAGTCACTAGTCATGTGCCCCAGCAATCAGTGCTGGGCCCAGTACTGGTTAATATCTTCACTGATGATCTGGATGAGGGGATTGAATCTATCATCAGTAAGTTTGCAGATGACACCATGTTGGGAGCATATGTTGATCTGTTAGAGGGCAGGAGGGTTCTGCAGGGGGACGTGGACAGGCTGGACAGATGGGTACAGTCCAACGCCATGAGTTTTAACAAGGCCAAGTGCTGGGTTCTATACTTTGGCCACAACAACCCCATGCAGTGCTACAGGCTGGGGACAGTGGCTGGAGAGCAGCCAGGCACCTGGGAGTACTGGTCAACAGCCAACTGAACATGGGCTAGCTGTGTGCCCAGGTGGCCAAGAAGGCAAATGGCAACCTGGTCTGTATCAGCAATACTGTGGCCATCAGCACCAGGGAGGTCATTCTGCCCCTATACTCAGCAATGTCTGAGTACAGGGGCAGAACGTCTGTGTCCAGTTCTGGGGGTCTCAATTTAAGAAAGATGCTGAGGTGCTTGAATGTGTCCAGAGTAGGGCAACAAGGCTGGTGAGGGCCCTGGAGCACAGCCCTACAAGAAGCAGCTGAGGGAGCTGCGGGTGTTCAGCCTGGAGAAGAGGAGGCTCAGGGGAGACTTCATTGCTCTCTACAACTACCAGAAAGGAGGCTGTAGCCAGGCGGGGGTTGGTCTCCTCTCCCAGGCACCCAGTGACAGAACAAGAGGACACAGCCTCAAACTATGCCAGGGCAGGTTTAGGCTGGGCATTAGGAAGAAATTCTTCATGGAAAGAATGATTGGCATTGGAATGGGCTGCCCAGGTTGCTGGTGGAGTCACCATCCCTGCAGGCGTTTAAAAGGAGGCTGAATGAGGCACTTAATGCCATGGTTAAGTTAATTGGAAGGGTTAGGTGATAGGCTGGACTCGATGATCCTAGAGATCTTTTCCAGCCTGGTTGATTCTGCGATTCTATTCCACGGTTGTGGCAAATTACAGTGTCCAAGGTTTGGCAATACACATGAGACATCCTGTATCAGGAGTTTGTAACAAGACAGTACATTCACAACTGAACCACCAGTCTGTAGGACTTACCTGGACATGGTCATTCTGCCCTAGATTTCCATCCCTCTGCCAACACAACCTCCCCCTGGCCCCTACAGCTCTTTTCCATGATACCACATGCCCTTTACCTGTCTCTGCACTGAACCACTCTACCATCCAGCAGGGTTTAGTGGCCCTTCCTCTTAGTTATCGTAGACTGAGGACAGTGCTGTTCTGTGGGCCCAGAACACAAGGGCAGTGTCTGATTACTCCAGAGAGGCACCATTAAACACCATAGGAGAACATCAGGCCTGTAGGTTTCCCTGTGCTGTGAGCCTCTCCCTGATGCAGCCCCTCTGAAGCCAGGTTCAGTCCCACCAGAAAGGTGGATGAAAAGGATCACTGGCTTATTTTGCTACATCACAGCACATTCCTAGGACCTCAGCCCTTGGGGGCTTTACTGAACTTGCTGTGTATTACACTCATTTGGCTGTCTCATTAAACATTGTATTTGGCAAATTCAACCTGCCTTAGGCCATGTCTAGACTGTAAAGTTTTGCCAAAGTTTTGCACACCCAAGGTCAGTTCAGGGCATGGAAAATGTACATCCTGTAGCTGACACACTGCTGGGACTCCAGGGACTGATATCATCTGCACTAGCAACAGAGTCTGTGTCAGCATACCTTCTGCTGTTTAGGAAGGTGCAGTCCCTAAACCAGCACAAAACCTTCTGACAGCACATACTGTGCCTCCAAGGTAGTCTGCCTTGTAGCCACTGCAGAATAAATAGCTTTTGCTGGGTGCACAAGACATAGTAATTGCAAGCTCTGCTTGTACGTTCCCATCTGGCTTCTCTTTGTTCACCTCCTCTTCCTTATACACTATAGAGCTCCTCAAGCCTTTACTTTGGAAAAGACTTGCAGTTGCCTCAGGATGTAACAGAAATTCTCTGTGAATTTTTCATGTTGTGTTTACAAAATACACAGGTTAAAACATGCTTTTGGAGCTCAGTTTCTTGCAGATATCAATTATATGAAGGTTCTTTTTGTTAAAAACATTATCAACACTTCACTGAGGGAGACACTTTCAATACTAAGAATGCAAACTGCTGGGAGCCAGGGCAGTCAGTGATGTGCAAAGGCAGCAGCACCAGGTCTTTTGGATTGTCACTGACAAATCATGACAAACATTCCCAAACATGTTCTGTGCAAAATAAACGGTGCCCTTTCTCCTTAAAATAAACATCCTTGATAGACTCACTGAAACCAGGAATGTGCCATTACTAATGATAATGTAGTGCAGAAGACAGCTTTTCTTAAAGTAACCCAAAATACTTCTGCTGCTCCATCAGATGTATCGTTAGAGCTCACCAAAGCCAAGGCTGTGGTGCACCTGTTTTCTCTCAGACACATCTTATTTTTCTTCCTTGGAAGTCCCAGCTGGCCTCCAGGTTTTCTTAAATTGCTACCAGAGCTAATTGCTAAATTGCTACCAGAGCAATGCCTCCAAAGATATGGAATGGATTTTGGCAGAGAAAGGTGAACAAAGAGGTGGGCTCAGCTGACCACAATGGTCAGCAAGGTGGAAAGAGTGGGTGCTAACATCGGCATGCAAGGGAAGGGGGATACAGCAGCTGTAACCAGGCAGGTAAGCACAGTAGTCTCAGGGGCTTTGACTTGGGTGGGCTCCAACCAGGAAAATTCTAGGAAGGCTCAGGGGAGAAAGGAGCAGCTTGGGGCTGGTAAAAAGCTGGCAAACAGGTGGTTCTGCAGGCAGTTGCTCTGCTATGAAATCACAAACTCGGGGGGAAATATTTACTGAAGCCCAGATTTGCTCCCCCTGAAGGCATTGAAGGCAGCCTGGTTTCTTCATTTGTTTTTTATTTCTTTGGCTTATTTGGATGCTCTGTGGTATTATTCCAATATTATTTTTGAGAGGTTTCTCATTGAAGCAGATACTGGATTCAGCTAAGGGAATGGCTTCTCAGCCTGTGATGGGGCCCTCAATTACTGCCTCACTAACAGAAAAATTCAATTCACACCTATAACTGCAGCAAATTCAGCAGCAGAAATACCAAACAGCAAAAGCTAACAATAGGCAATGGTTTTGAACTTGCATCCTACTGGGGAAGAGAAACAGCACTCAATTCACTCAGTAAACTCACAACTCAGTAACAGCTTAGTAAGAACACTTGCAGAGAAATTATTGACCACAGCACAACAATAAAGAACACCACCATTAAACCCTGTTCTAAGAGGCCTGTAATGCTAAAATAATAACAATAATTTTAAAATTTAAGCAAAACTGGGCACTTCTGTATACACACAGTAGAAATGACTGCTTCCTTAGGATAACCATCCCAAGAGGATATATCAACATTTTCACACTCTGGCTTCAGGAGACACATCAGGAAATCAAACAAATATTATCCCATGTGTGCAGTGAACTTCTTTCTTCTTGCAACAAGCAAAGAAGAATTATTTTCTTAACAAACATACAACAGACAAAAGTGCTACTGAGAAAGATCCAAAGACCTTTGGAATCTAGGAAAGATCTAAGAAAAAAAAAAAAGCAGTGATAGTGATGAAAACAAAGGTTTGAGGGGAGATTCAGGTTGGATATTAGAAGAAACTTCTTCACTAAAAGGATTCTCAAAGACTACAGCAGGTTCCCCAAGAAGGTGGTTGAATCCTCATGCCTGGAGGTGCTCAAAAAAAATGCAAAGATGTGGTGCTGAGAGGCATAGTTTAGCACCAGACTTGACAGAGTTTGAGAATGGTTGGACTTGATCTTAAAGGTCTTTTCCAACCAAAATGATTCTGTGATTCTATGTAACTGAATGGTTTTTCCCTTCCAGTTACAAGTGGCTGGAATCTATATACATCGATTACTTATGGCTGGTGTGGTGCAGAGGCAGCTTTGCAAGGTGCTATGTGAATAGAACTCAGATCACCTCAATGGAAACTGAGATGAGGACTTCATGCTGCTGGGAGGGAGCTTGGAAAATATCCTGAAGTAATAAAGAGGAAGAAATAGATGATGTAACCAGACATCTATAAGCTCAAAATGCCCAGTCAATGCTACACAGGACTGCTCTTCAGAGATTTGATCTGAAGAAGAAAACAGCTCTGCATGAAAAACCTCACAGACTGATAACTATCGAACTTACTATTTTTTTAATGAATACACTGCCTGAGGCATTTTAGGGAGTATCACTACAAAGCCTGTACTGCAGGGCATGCCCGCTGTGTGCAAGCTTGCAACACAGACTGATCTCTAGGAACATGAACAGAGTTAAGTCACATTAAAGTTGGTCGGCATCATGTCCCCATTGATTTTACACCATGGAGATATGATTTAGGACATTGCACTAGCACGCACAGAAAACAGCATTAGAAATTTGTTTAAAAGTCATTGTAGGGTGGTTCGTTTCTTAAAAAGTCTTCAATCCAAAGACTGTTAATTGCCACCAAATTACAGCACACTGGAAGCCATCTGCTGCATGTTTTTAGGCAGTCAAACATCTCTAGATGTATATCTGACTGTTTCCCTTCAATTATCTGCCTTATGTTAGGGAATGGAGTCCTCCAAAAGCAGGATTAGTCTCATGTTGGGGATAGTTTACATCACCCACATCAATAAACAAGTAGCAACCATTTTAAACTTAGGAAGGTTTAAAATGAGATCCAGGGAAATGCTTGTTCTCTGCTTTCATTTTCAGGAGAAGAAAAAAAAAGTCTTCAGGGGAATTAAGGGGGAGGGGGCGATTCTTCCCTAGAGGTTCAAATATATCTCTCAGGCAGCACAGAAAAAAAAAAATATGCTGGCATTCTGTACCACCCAGTGCCTGCCCACTTCTATGCTTGATTACCCCGATAAATCAGAAAACCTGTTTGTTACAGGCTCTCCTTCCATTACAGCTGTTGCTCTGGTTAACATCTTCTGAATCATCCAATTCATCAGGATCACATACATGGGGGTTTTAATCCTTTGATTTTTTTAAGTTACTTTGTTCTGAATTTTTTCACTTCATTCCCTTACTGACAGAGGAACTAGATAAAGATAAATAAGTCAGAGTAGCATTGTTCCCCCCCACCCTCCACTTTTTATTTTGTGAGGGGAATAGGGAGGTGGAACAGGGTAGCTCTACATTTCACAGTCAGCCTGAAATCTGAAGAGTCTGAAGACCAGTGCTGAACTTGTGAAGCACAGTTCACCCTATTGTGTTCTCCCAGTCATTAAAATGCTGTCTTGGAAAAAAATGTAAATTAAATAGACAAATAGCTTGGTGGTTATTTTAAGCCCTCCATCACTACAATACCTTTCAGTACTAATTTCTGTTAAAGGAACAAAACCAGGAATTGAGTTACAACTGAAGTGTAACTGCTACTTAAATTATCCAGAGTGTCAAAGTTGGAAAGAGAAATGGGGAACATAGCAGGTCAAAGGTTTGCTAATGGTTATCAAATCATTCACTTGCTCAAATCAAAATCAGACGTGAGCACACCCACTGGAAGGACACAAAAGAACATAATCACTGTCCCTGGAGGTGTTTAAAAGATGCAGAGATGTGGTGCTGAGAGACATGCTTTAGCACCAAATTTGACAGAGTTAGATCATGGTTGAACTCAATATTAAAGGCCTTTTCCAACCAAAATAATTTTATGATTCCATGATAATCTATAAAACTGTTTCTCTCAGCATGATTTTAGGATTAGTGCACACAAACAAGCACACATCCCCAGTTCATTCACATGCCCTCAGAAGTCATGCTCAACATGTCTGCAGGCTAACCCATCTAGTTAGGTTAACTTGATAGGTTAACACAGGGAGATCAGATTGCTTGAAGAACAGAAATCACCCAAACCTGTACCTCTGGGGGACTTCAGCAGCATACTCACCTCCTCCTCAGGGAGGGCTGAAGCAAGCAAACACTAAGTCCTCATTTTAAAAACCAGGTGCACCCTCTGCCTGCTCAGTGCCTGGTATATGGGAACCCAAGTCTCCCAGCACCACTATGACGTAATATATAACCAGAGCCCATGGCTGAAGGGATGACACCAACCTGTAGCAATCTTCACTTATTTTTACAAACTAGCACCTATGTTCACAAAGATACAAATGGAATGATCACTAAACCTCAGACTGTTCCATGACTTGGCAGTTGATCTGACATGCTTTGTTTAGAAAAATCAGACTCCACATTTCTCTGCAAAAATGAGCTCCACAGAGATTCCTCAGACTGGGTGGTTCCAAGTATTTGCTACTTTCAGGACAGAGGATTTCAAAACCAAATATGGACTATTTATATGAGGAAAAAAAGGAACTTTGATAGAGAAGGAACATCTAATATTTCACATACCTCATGTTGGCTAAGACTCATACCACTGTTTATAAATTCTTTAAGAAGAAAATGTCAAAGCCTTCTTTTCTAGTCTCCTCACCTGATTTTTCCACCTATTTTTTTCTCTTTCAATAATGCCAAAACCTTACGGCATTAAAATAAAGTATTTTATTGACTAGTATAATGAATTCAAGATCTGAATCCAAGGTTCCCAAATGAAAAAGTACCTGTCTAGCCATATTATGTCAGAAGGAACAAATCTCTAATTATCAAGTTCCTAGAACTATGATCAAGGATTTTTCTTCCAATTAATTTCCTAAGAGCCATTAGGAATATATGGATCCAAACAGAAAAGTGGATGGCATCAACAGAATGTTTGTGTTATTGTATTAAACACATACAGAAACCCTCCTCAACAAAACCAGTATTTGCTACAGAAACATTTAAATAGCTGCTTTCAACTGAATTTATCTGAATTTATCACTCAGAAAATATTTTATACCAAAGGCTTTGAGCTCTTACACTGATTGGACACAGTTGAACAGTAAAAATCTCACTTGCAGTGGAAAACCATAAAGTAACAAACTCATCTTGAAGAGAAAGAAATTTGTGATGATCCTCAGAAGCAAAGTAAATGGTTGTTCTACAGTATCACAGTATCACCAGGGTTGGAAGAGAACTCAAAGCTCATCAAGTCCAACCCGTTACCACAGACCTCAAGACTAGACCATGGCACCAAGTGCCACAA
>VWZE01017115.1:438223-459196 GCA_013396675.1 Eubucco bourcierii
CTGATGCAGGCCAGGATGCCATTGGCCTTCTTGGCCACCTGGGCACATTGCTGGCTCATGTTCAGGCGGGTGTCAATCAGCACCCCCAGATCCCTTTCTGTTTGGCTGTTCTCCAGCCACTCCGACCCCAGCCTGTAGCTCTGCATGGGGTTGTTGTGGCCAAAGTGCAGCACCTGGCACTTGGATTTGTTGAATGCCATCCCATTGGATTCTGCCTATCTGTCCAGGCGGTCAAGGTCCCACTGCAGAGCCCTTCTGCCCTCCAACCCAGCAACATCAGCCCCCAGCTTGGTGTCTGTTCCACAGAATAGCACTTATAAGTAGAGTCTCAACAAGCAATTATGTGGGTTGTCAGGAATAAACTAAGCCCAGGCCTGCAGCAAGCTGAAGTTAGTGGAGTGGGACATTTAAGACTTTTCAGGAACTCCCCTGTATTCCACAAATGATAGTGAGAATATCTCCTTCAAGAAATTAGTCAACTTCTGGCTTAAAAACACCATTATTAGGAAAGATAGTGAATAACATAGGAAAGATGATGAATAATTGCAGTAACACACACCATTTCCCTCAGAATACTGGCATTTCATTTGGTAGTATTTCAATAAAAGACTCACACAGACTGAGAAGAGATTGAAAATGCAGGTTCTTCTACCTGATGGCACTGCTACTCACATCTTAGTTTGTACAACACAGAAACTCAGGCAGGAAATGGTTGATGTAAATGTGTTTAAATACAGTTTTGAGTTAGTAACCTTTGTTCCAGCAGTGATAAGGAACCAGGGCTTTCACTGAACTAAACTAATGGACAGCACAGGTAGCTGCTTTAAAAATAGGTACATAAAAAGCAGCATTTCCACTCTCAAACTCCAAATGACTGGCTGAGCAGAGAATCACAAGAAGTGAGGGTGCCCTCCATTTTTCAGAAATGTTGCCTGCTTGCTAGCATAGGAAAATCTTCTGAAACAGCAAAAAAGCTTAAAGCCAAAGAGCCTCCACAGAGGCATCTGAACAGGTTGCACCAATGGGCCAAAGCCAATGGCATAAGGTTCAACAAGACCAAGTGTCAGGTTCAGCACTTGAGTCACAATCCCATGAAAGTTCTAGGCTTAGGGCAGTGGCTGGAAACTGCCTGGTGGAAAAGGACCTGAGGGTGTCAGTAGCAGAATATAAGCGAGTGGATGCCAAGGAGGCCAAGACAGCCAACAGCATCCTGGCCTGGACCAGGGAAGTGATTGCTCTCCCATACTGGTGAGGCTGCAACCTGAGTACTGGGTTGAGTTTTGGGTCTCTCCGTACAGGAAAGTCTCTGAGGTGCCAGAGTGTGTTCAGAAGGGCAATAAAGCTGGTGAAGGGTCTAGAACTGAAGTCTTGTGAGAAGTGGTTGAGGGAACTGGCTTTGTTTACTCTGGAAAAAAGGAGGCTCGATGGAGACCTTCTACTTTTCTAGAACTCCCTGAAGGGAGGGTAGAGCCAGGTGGGTGTTGGTGTCCTCAGTAGCAAGTAAAACGGCCTCAAGTTGCCCCAAGGGAGGTTTAGGTCAGATATTAGAAGAAACTGCTTTTACCAAAAGGGTTTTCAAACACCGAAACAGGCTCCCCAGGTAAATGGTTAAAAGGCACAGAGGTGCCGAAGGACACGGTTTAACACCAGATTGGTAGAGTTAGATAATTGTTGGACTTGATGATCCTGAAGGTGTTTTCCAAACAAAACAATTCTATGATTCTATGAAAAGTAGTTGTACCAAGCAACATCCACCTCTGGCTGGGGAAGACAAACACAGTTCAGAGCCAAAGAGCACACTGTAAGAATAAAAAGGCAAGACCCACACAAAGAGTGAAAAATGAGGCACACGGAGAATATAAACAGTCCAGCAGGAACATTTATCAGAGTGTGATGAAGCTTGGGCTGACAAACAGAAATGCTCAGCAAACAGGTTGGAAAGGATGACAAGGTGTTTCAGAATCACTTGTTGAAAAGAAAGAAGGGAAAAACAAGCCAAATAGCAACACATCCCTTAATGTCCAACTTCAAAAATAGAGACTGGATGTGGTAAAGGTCACTATATTTCTTTGTAAAACAGGAAAGACTTCTTACTTTTAAGTCTATAATTACACTTCAATGGAAAGTTACAATGTGAGCTCAAAAAAGTGCCAAACTTTCAATATAATCTGAAGAATAGTGCACTCCTTATTTGAGTTTGGTCTGGACACGTGTTAGATTTTAACAAGTACTGTGCACTGGAAAAGTTTTCAGTCACAGCAAATTTTTAGTACCACTGGAACCAGATATTTCAAAATATGTAGAGAAACAGATCATTGTAAGAAAGACATCAAAGCCTTACCTTGAAGCTCTCTGAGGCATCCAAGTACAGCAGGGATAAGAATAACAAAGGCCTGCTGCCTGCCTTCATGTCTCTGACCCTGTGGGACTGTTTATTCTGCAGTCCTCCATGAATGTTGTTGGCTCATGGAGGCTTCAGTGGATGATGAGTCCTCCTCACATCATCATCATAATTTTGCACAGTTGGCAGTCCTTCTTCCAAGGAAGTCAGCACACACTTAGATCAGATACTGGATTTCCTTTCACCTCTCCAGAGTATGGTCTTTCCAATTCAGGGTTAAGTTTGTTTGCAGTTCCTGAGGAAAATGATTGCTGCTATAGCTGTTGTCTGCTCTGTGTATAGCTTGTGAACAACAAACTCTGGTTTCTAGGGCTCTTGCAACTCTTTAAACAGTCTCTCCCTAAACAAAGATTTCCTGAAATTTGACCCTCAGATTTGAAGCTCTTGAAAACTAGGAGATGAACAGCCTGGTTATAAATCCTCAACACCAAGTATTGTGCTTCTTTGGTTTTAGTTTATCCAGACTTCGATTCAGAAGAAACACAGACTTGATTCTAGCATGACCAAAACAGTCTTGTCGTAACAAATCTCATTCCAAGCACACAGAACCATCTATGAAGGTGGAAGTTATACCTACAAGATCTCTGCCATCTTCTACTCAAGTCTTACAAGACCAAAGGGACAATTTCAGCAGACCATAGTTTCAGACTAAGCCAGATCAGCCTGAACATGCAAACCCAAGCTAAACACCACTTCCTTCAGGAACTCTGCAGTCCCATAGCACAGGGAGCTAACCACTCCTGCAATCAGCAAAGCCATAAGCACTTCATTAAAAATTGCAGTGTCTTCCCTCTTGCTTGAAGATACTGCTAATAGTACATACTATTAAAGCACACATTACAGACATTCCATAAACATTTAATACTGCTCAAAAAAATTTTATTAAAGTTTATATATAGCTACCACTCTGCTACTTTCCAACAGGCAAAGAAACTCTAGAGACAGTTTTGATTTTCCAGACAGTCGGGGTCTACAGTGGTCCACAGTGGTCAGACAAGAAAGTGAACTTTGGGAACTCCACAGCAGTCACTCCAGCCATCATAAACCAGCTTTGATGGGATCAAAAGGAAGCTGGATCAGATGAGACTCATGGGAAGTTACATCAGACATATTTGCCCAAAGAAGGTCAGCGAGTCAGAGGGTTCAGAAACAGCATGCAAAACACAGCACACATTGCAGGGTGTGGATAAAGAGGAAGGATCTTTCATAAGAAAGAAAAATAATTGACATGGCATATTTCATCTGAGTGCAATTTTCCTCTATTTCCTGGAGAAACCAAAGCACCAAGAGAGATAACAATTTGCACACATTCATGCATAGCAAGTGTATCAGAACATACATCTCCTGGTCTGCATGACAGCCTCTCTCTCTCCCCTAACATTGTTTCTCCATTGCATGGAGACCAACGCACTGAAGACTTTGCACTTCTGAATCTCCTGTTGTATACGTTACTGTGTTTATGTTTGTTACTCTTGTTGAGAACTGAAGTGTTTCTAACTGCTGGTCTTTGTACTCACAGTTGTGTTTGGTTCTAACTAGCTATGGATGTATTCACACCCTGGAGTTTATTTGCTGGTCAGAGATATACAGATGGGAGTGTGAAAGGAGCAGACCTCCTGGTTGACTTCCCAAGGAAGAGTTGGATCCTCTGTTTGGGCACACCCAGCACCTGTGAAAGACACTGATCTCACAGTGTAAGGGTGCTGGCTCAGCTCCTCCTGATGCTCCACAAGGAGGTGGCCTCATTACAGACTGGAAAGTCCAATATCTATTTCAGCTTCTTTGCAGAAACTCAGAACACTGCAGTGTTCTGCACTGGGGTCAGAGCAGTCCCCAGTATGAGCACAGTCTGGGGATGAGTAAGTTGAGAGCAGCCCTGAGGAGAAGGACTTGGGGATGCTGATGAGTGAAAAGCTGGGCATAGGCTGTAAACACACATTCATAGTCCAGACCCAGCTGTGTCCTAAACTGATCTCCATCAGTGTGGGCAGCAAGTGGAGTGAGGGGATTCTGCACCTTTGCTTTGCTCTGCTGAGACCCCACCTGCAGTTCTGGGGCCAGCTCTGGAGCCCTCAGCACAGAATAGACATGGATCTGTTGGAGTGGGGCCAGAGGAGGCCACAACAATGATGGGAGGGCTAGAAGCCCTCTACTGTGAGGACAGGCTGAGAGAATTGGAGTTGTTCAGCCTGGAAAAGAGAAGATTCTGGAAAGACCTTGTGGCCTTTCAGAATTTAAAGGGGCTTATAAGACAGCTGGGGACAGGGCCCCAGGGGACAGGAAAAGGGATGATGGACTTACACTAAAAGAGGCAGATTTAAACTAGATGCAAGGAAGAAATATTTTACACCACAGGTGTAATAACACTGACAGTGACCATGGTTGCCCCAAGACGTGGTAGATACCACGTCTCGAACTGTTGCAGGTCAGGTTGTCTGTGGCTCTGAGCAACCTGCTCTAGTTGCAGATGTCCCTGTTGACTGCAGGGCAATGGGACTAGACGAGTATTAAAGGTTCTTTCCAATCCAAACCATTCTGTGAAAAAAGCCAAAGTCTGAACAAAAGATGACAGTCTCCAGGTAGCAGCATTAGCTGTGTTTGACAGTGAGTGAAATGATGATCCATTCTTTGTAGCAAGGTATCCTATTGGCCAGGTTTTGTGATTGCAAGATGAAATTTCTATAGAGTATCAGCACACACTAGGGTTCTACTCTGCCCAAATACTTGATCGGAATTAACTGGCAATAATGAAGATGCTAAGCATGTTTTGACAGAACAGCAGAAGACACCTGTCGTTTCTGACAGCAGTGAAGTCCCTTAACTGCACACAGGTGCCAGGAGTGCATCCTGGGGCAATATGTTCACTGGAGTAGTTTGAGAATAAAGGGACCTATGAAGCACATTGCTCCCTTGAGCCTCAGATCAATACTCTCTCTTTGTTCTGAAGAATCTAATGCTGAAGAATGAGCATTCCTGTTCTTTCAATTCTTCTACCTCCCTAATTAAACTTCCACTTAATATCTGTAAATAACAACAAAAAAACCCACACAAGAACCCCCTTCTGTTTGTCTCCCAGAAAATGTGCTCACCAGTTCTTTTCATGTCAGTTACTATAACACTGTAAGGTGATTTTTTCAGCCCAGAGGTTTGATGGAGGTTCCTTAGACTGAAGATTCCTGCTGTTACTAAACCTCTACAGATTTTTGAATTCTTCGTTTCCTATCTTGAGATCTTTAAAGTCCTCTACAATGCATCTAAGCTTGAATTCTCATATGTGTAAGAAAGCATGGCTCAGATTTAGAGAGGCCTATTTAAAATGAGAGATGAATGCAGCAGAAATTCTATTCTGCTGTTGAAAGGCACACTGACCTTCAGGCTTGCAATAATGTCCAGAATTAGCTTGTCAGCAGCCCAGAGATCCAATCTCAGTTTTCATGGAATTGTTCCCAGGGCAGGTAGATAATGTCCAATCTTCAAAGCAACTATGTCTCAAGTTTATCAAACAAGCAGGGAAAAAAAAAAAAANAAAAAAGGGGAAAAAAAAAAAAAAAAAAAAAAAAAAAAAAAAAAAAAAAAAAAAAAAAAAAGACACACCAAAGAGCCTATTCACTAAACAGTGGCTTACATGAATTGGCCAAGCATGTGAAGATCTATTTTTCTTGCTTGGGTGACAGAAATGTTGCACTACAAAGGGCAAGAATACAACTTGCAAGTAGATTAGGTAGGTTCAGAATGGACAGAATGAATTATTTCAGCCCAATCACAACTCTACTTTGAACATCGGTGTTTGGAATTTGATTCAAGTATTAAGCTCAGATTTGATTAGCAGAAACCAAGAAAATAAAAGCAAGGGGGAAAAAAAAAAGGAAAAAGTTAACGAAAAATTAACACAGTTTCAGTAGCTCAAGAGCAAATTCCTTTAAGCTGGTGTAACAAATGCTGGACATCTCTAATCCATGAGTGAAAACCAAGATACTTCAGGATTTATTTTTAAAAATTCAACCCTCTTTGAAGAAATGAAAACCATAGCATAAGTTTGATCTACATGAAGTAGGCATAAGGCCCTGTGGTTTGGTAGGTCTGCAAAAACCACCAAAAAAAACCCAGGAGATCTCCAGTGCAAAGAAGATTTTTGTCTATGCTTCAGCTGAAACCTGGATGTAGTAGAATGAGTAGGGTCTTGAGTAAGCCACTCTTAGCATTATTATCCATTATATGGACACATTAGTGTCCATATTCCTGAAACAAGCAGTGAGGACAAAGGTTTTTGTGTCCACAAAGGAAAAAATCTTCCAAATTCATGTGTGATTTTATGCAGATTGCTTAAGCTTTGACCGCACACAAGATTCTTTAATTGCAAACTTTTTGGTTAGCAAAAGGTTCTGCGCTCACACTCCAAGAAAGATGACTTTACACCTCGACCCTCACAGCTTTTGCTACATACATTTTATTCTCTCATTCCCTTGTAGATCACCACACAGGCTTGATATATAGAATCATAGAATCATAGAATGGTAAGGTTGGAAGGGACCTCAAGGATCATCTAGTTCCAACCCCCTGCCATAGGCAGGGACACCTCCCACTAGTACAGCTCACTCAAGGCCTCATCCAATCTGGCTTTGAACACATCCAGGGAGGGAGCATCCACAACCTCCCTGGGCAACCTGTTCCAGTGCCTCACCACCCTCACTGGAAAGAACTTCCTCCTAACATCCAGTCTAAATCTCCCCTTTGCCAGTTTAAGCCCATTGCCCCTTGTCCTGTCATTGCAGGACCTTGTAAATAATCCTTCCCCAGCCTTCCTGTAGGCCCCCTTCAGATACTGGAAGGCTACTATCAGGTCCCCTCGAAGCCTTCTCTTCTCCAGGCTGAAGAGCCCCAACTCTCTCAGCCTGTCCTCATAGGAGAGCTGCTCCAGCCCTCTGATCATCTTTGTGGCCCTCCTCTGGACCCGCTCCAACACTTCCATGTCCTTCCTGTGCTGAGGGTTCCAGAACTGCACACAGTACTCCAGGTGGGGTCTGACGAGAGCAGAGTAAAGGGGCAGAATCCCCTCCCTTGCCCTGCTGGCCACGCTTCTCTTGATGCAGCCTAGGACTCGGTTGGCTGTCTGGGCTGCATGTGCACACTGCAGGCTCATGTTGAGCTTTTCATCAACCCAGACTCCAAGGTCCTTTTCCTCAGGGCTGCTCTCCAGCCATTCACCACCCAGCCTGTATTTGTGCTTGGGATTGTGCCTACCCAGGTGCAGGACCTTACACTTGGCCTTATTGAATTTCATCAGGTTGGCCTGGGCCCACCTCTCCAGCCTGTCCAGGTTCCTCTGGATGGCATCCCTGCCCTCTAGCAAGTCGACTGTGCCACACAGCTTGGTGTCATCTGCAAACTCGCTGAGGGTGCACTCCATTCCTCTGTCCATGTCACTGACAAAGATGTTAAACAGCACTGGTCCCAGCACTGACCCCTGAGGGACACCACTTGTCACTGGTCTCCAGGTGGACATTGTGCCATTGATCACCACTCTCTGGGTTCGACCATCCAGCCAATTCCTTATCCAGCGAGTGGTCCATCCATCAAGTCCATATCCAACAAAGTTTTCAAGTAACCTACCATTTCTAACGTCTGATGATGAATACTCTAATCCTCACACAGTTTTGTCCATCTCAAAGCATCATTCAAGACAGTTTTCAGCATTGGTCCCACTCTGAGACTTGCCAGCCTGACAGTCCTGAAGGTTCCTGGCTCTTCCCCTACTTGTCTCAGCTATTCACCATGTACAGGACCTCAGAGAAGATCAACTCCTTGTCCCATGGCTGAGATGGTCCCTGTACTTGGACAGAGTCTGACCAAAATACTTTTGCACCTTTAGGTTTAGGAAACAGAAAAGATGAGTGGGTCACACTTCCTCTCTACTAGAGATGAGGGAAAGCACCTCTAAGGAGAGGTAAAGCTTTGAGGTTAAGCAATATGCAAGTATTTGCCACTCACTGTGAGGGTGATGGAGCACTGGAAAAGGCTGTCCAGAGAGGTTGTGGAGTCCCTCAGCAATTCCAAATCCCCCTTAACACTGTGGTCCTGGACAAGCTGCTCTGAGTGACCCTGTTTTAGCAGGGAGTTCAAACTAGATGAGCTCCAGAGGTCCCTTCTAACCCCTGCCATGCTGCGATTCTGTGAGGTTTGGTAGCAGTGTTGAGACATTTTTGGTTGAATGTCTTCCCTGCATGTCTAACCCATTCTGGTGGCAATTCAGCTAGGAGGAAATAAACAGTAAAAGAAAGCAAGACATTTGTGAAGCCATGAAGGAAACATGGCATTACATCTGGGTTACCAAAGGTAACAGAAAAGGCACATATAAAGTATCTAGTGCTCAAAGCCATGAAGCTCAACGACTGGAACCATGAAATCATTTAGGGCCAACACAGACAGAAGTTCAAGTACTGTGAGAGATGCACTACAGGAAATGCATTCTTGCTTTTCATTTTTCCCCAAATTTTCCAAAACTCAGTTGTTGCAAAACCAGAATTAAAAAGCCTTTACATATATATACACTTCAATCATTGTAAAGGCATTAAAAGCTCAGTTAGTCTGAAAACAACCTGGAATAGCTCCATTCATCTCCAGTGGTGGAGCAGATGGCCACATGCTGATCTTCCATTTCAGGGCTAAAATCCTGTTGCTGAGCATCCTTCTGTCCAGTCTCAAATATGGTTCCATTTCAGCCCTGACCCTTAAAACATTATCCCAGCTCAATCCAGATCTGGACACTGCATCGCTCAACACATCTTGCCAGATAGAGAAAATGCTTTTTGCTAAGATACACCAATACTCAGACAGAAGCTCCCACATGCAAATTAATGAGATGCTGTGTAATACATATTGGGCAGATAGTGCTTGCCCTGACAGGGTGACAGTGTAAAAACCAAGACAGATAAACAGATAAACAATACCAAACTTACTGCAGTTTATCGGTTCTGAATGTGGCAAAAAATGTGAATTCAAAGGTTTCTGAAGAAGAGAATTTACGTCTTTGGGAAGTACAATGAGAAAAAGAATTAGATTAGAAATAGGAACACAGCAACAGGGTCAGAGGAGAATGGAGAATACATCTGACAGGTGGCAGCGCAGGAAGAAAATAATGAAAAGTTTGATGTATGTCAAGGATTCATCCATTCTTTTAAAGCTTAAAATAATTTAATTTCATAAAGAAATATATATGCACATTTCCATCTAGACTGAACTCTCAAAGATCACAATTCAGTAAGGGTAGTGAGGAAACAAATGATCTTGCAGTTACATTAGCATCAGATCATTCAGGAGGGGAAACCACCAAAACACTCTGATCTTCAATTAGAAAATCTTATAAAACTGATTAGTTTGTATAGCTGGATCAGGTTATTTCTCACTGTTCCCATTTAGCATAATTAGAAATACTGTTACTGAGAGAAAGAGAAAAAACACACAACACAATTCACACTAGTAAAGACCACTGCAAAACAGCAGAAACACAGATTGGGTCAAAACTGCAGCCTGAATGCATGTATTTCTCTCTATAATGACAATCGCTATCATAACAACACCCTGCATGAGGATATGAAACTAAAATCCTCTCCCAAGAAATTCCTCAATACCTTCACTCACAACTATGTGAGACTCCTTAGCGAGAATTTGAGATCCTCAATGCACAAAAAATATGTCAGACTTTGCAGAGCTGTGGGAGTGCTTCATCACAATCTCTGCACTTCCTGATGGCCACAGCACCTTTGTGACAGAAGAAACACCTCACGGTTTCAGGTTAGACTCCCGATATTTCTAACCACCTTTCCTAAGAATGACATAGAAATTTCAGAATACTGAAAGAGAAGCTCAGTGAACCATGGTACTGAGCCCACACTCACTGCACTCTATTGGAAAGCTCTGATTAACTTCCTTTTCTTTGTGGTTCATCTTTTGATACTCTTTGTCAGGATTACCTGGAAATACACAGATACAGGGCTAAGTGCTACCTTGTTTCATAACTCTTTTGATTAAATTTCATATAACTTTAGTTCTATTAACCAGAGCTTTCCCTTCAGGCAGACTCAAAAGAAAGAGCAGTTTAGAAGGTACTATAGAACCATCTTTTAGATCAGTAACTGCCTATACTCAATTAATGTCTTTTAAGATGAAGTTTTGCTCATTACAGTAGAAAAATTCTGCTGCCTTCCAGTTCAGTCTTCAGATACCATCTTAAACCAGATCTGCCACCAAGAATCAGAGAGAAATGCAAGAGAACCTGAGCTCTGTGTGAGGGCGATAACCTCTTTTCTGCTTATAGCAATTCTGAGCTTCTGAAAAGATGCACAGGATGCCACAAAATCTGCTACAACCGTCACTCAGAATAGCATCCATGTTCCAAATGCAGGTCTTGGGATGTATCTCTAGAAATGAAATATTTTTTCTTCCTTCTCTTGGTTTAGCAGGTACGCTGATGTTTTGTTTCCACAGATCTGAGGTTCAGACCATGGTTTCAATCATACCCAAATGGCTGCATCACTCGACATTTACTTCCTTTAGTACATGGCACCTCCTACCCCACTGCAGAAGTCAAACTGAAAACTATTAAAAAAAAAAAAAAAAAAAAAAAAAGGTTTGGCTCTCATTTTGGGCATAAAGCGGAACGCTCAGGAGCCAAACAGATTATACTGCATGCGCACAGTGAATAGTTGGACGCCTTTCTAGCCTGAAAGTCTTCAGATGAGGTTAGGTAGTTCAAAGGAATGTGCAGTAGCTATTGAAGCTGCCTTGCACCCAGCCAGTATCCAAGGTTCAGCTTTGGCAGAAATGTGAAAGGAGATGGTGGGGGCAGGGGGAAGACAGTACATGCCAGAGCTTTCCTCTGGAAAGAGATTCTTCCTTTTTTGCAAGCACAGCAAACAATGCAGAAAGAGAATGATCTGGTTTTGAGAGCAGGATTATCAAAGGCCAATAGAATAGTGACTTGAATCACCAATAGTGTGGTTAGCAGGACCAAGGAGGTGACTGCTCTGTAGTACTCTGCTCTGGCAAGGCCACACCTCAAATACTGGGTGCAGTTTTGGGCCCCTCACTACAAGGAGAACACTGAGGTGTTGGAGCATGTCCAGAGAAGGCCAATGAAGCTGGTGAAGGGTCTAGAGCACAAATCTTCTGAGGAGCAGCTGAAGGAACTGGGCTTGTTTACTCTGGAGAAAAACAGGCTAAGGGGAGACATCATTGCTCTCTACAACTCCCTGAAAGAAGTTTAGAGCAAGGTCTCCTCTCCCAAGTAACAAGCAACAGAACATGTAGAAACAGCCTCAGGCTGTGCCAAGGGAGGTCTAGATTGGATATTAGGAAAAGTTTCTTCCCCAAAACAGTTGTTAAGCCCTGGGACAGGCTGCTCAGCATAGTGACGGATTCCCCATCCCTCAACGTGTTTCAAAGAGGCAGAGATGTGGTGCCAAGGGACATGGCTTGGCAGCGGACTTGGTAGAGTTGGGTTAATGGTTGGACTTAATGATCTTAAAGGTCTTTTCCAGTCTAATCAATTCTATGATTCCATGACTGTACACAGGACATAGAAGAATGCACCAAGGCACCAAGCAGAAAAGTGGATTGTGGAGAAGAATAACTAATTTAGGGGGAAAGGGGAGAGATAAATAGGTGGATAGCAGAATTTGAGGGAAGAAGTGGTGACAGAAGGAGGAGCAAACATTGCACAATGAGTATTTAGGGCACAATGAGTATACCCTCTTTACATGTGACTTGAGGCATATCAGTGCCTTTGTCCAAATGAGATCACTTCTAAAATCAGGGATGGAATCAGTGCATGAGAAAACCCTGGCCATTGTGGAGGGTTTGTATTTTTCCCCATCTTCACTCTGTAGGCAAGGCATTGAGCAGCCTTTGTATTTAAGCTCAAGGAAAAGAAGTAGATGTGTAATATACATTCCAGGCTTCTATGTGATTTAGCAGATAAGTACTTTTTCACTGCTTTGAGGAAGCATTTCAGGAGCTGAATTAAACCAAAAACCAAATTACTACACCTTTCAAATTTGCCTCCGATGTAACAGGTTTGTCATCTGAGTACTCAAGCTGAAATTTACTTTTCAGATAGGTGCTTATCTGCCAGACTGACAGTTCCAGCACTCCAAGGACCTCTGATTGTCTTGGGTAAATAATAAGTCTACAGCTTAATTTCAAGGTAGAAAGCTGCTTCCTTTCAAATTACCATCTTCAATGTGGAAACATAATTAGAAAGATACAAATTCAAACCAAAACAGATTCCCTGAAACTACCCAAGAGCAAATTACACCTAACATTCATTTGCTCAGGAAAAATGTCATATTGCTTCTAGGCTTCAGAGCAAACACTGAAGGCTGTGCTCACATCTATCATGTGCTCTACAAACAGCATTGTTTTGTCCCTCCAACTCCAGTACCCAGAACACCTACTGCTCAAAACTGTCTTGTGCACTTAGTTTCATCAAGCATATAATATCCTGAAGGTGGACAGTAATTCATATTTTATCCTACAATGACTTCAGTGACTTTCCTTGAAACTAGTATCTGTTTTCCCAGGTTGATATAAATTCTAAGTACCCTGAAGTTAGAGGTGTTAAAAAAGTCAAAGAGAAAACATCAGAGACAGTCGCAGTCGTGCTTTTATCCATTCCTGATTTTTTAAACTGGCCTACAGAGCCCAAATTCTGCAAAATATCTTTATGGCCGTCTGTTCAAATTATAGAACTCAGTGTCAGCTGCAGCAGTTGCAAATGCAACTGAGAACAGAGCTGTTTTAAAGCCAGCCAAGTTGATATTTCATGCAGTCTTTCACAGTGATGAGATCATATTCTACTACCAAGCTAACACTGTAATCAAGATAAGTCCCTGTTTTAGAGGGGCCATGATTGACACATTCCTTCCTTCTGCCTTAAAGGCACAATCCTGCCCTTACAGCAATCAAGTGTCCAATGCTTCTTCAGTCATTCCTTCAGATTTTACAAAAATAAATACTTATTTTCCCATATTAAAAAAAAAAAAAAAAAAAAAAAAAAAAAAAAAAAAAGAGCTAGCTTAATGGATAAAATATCCTTGAAATGCCAGGTCAGATTTTAAATTCTATCAATTTAGTTGACTTCCAGAGTGGCCCATGCTGCCTTAATTGTCTGCACTGCTGACACAACAGGCAGGATAGGCTTCTGACTGAGGCTCTTTCATGCTACCTATGAAGACATTGCACTACAGATCTTTGCACCTTACTTGTGAGTACTCTGGCCAGGTTCACCCAAGCCTATCTAGCTGTCAATCTACAAAGTGTAAACATGTTTGCGATTAGCAGAGTCTTTAGTTACTGTATATAAATCAGGAGAAGGGAAAGATACTGCTAAATGAAGACAGCTATCAAAGGAATTAATATTGTTTTCAATTAGGTCCATAAGGAAAGAGTCTTTTCAATGATTGGTTTCCGTTGGATCTAACTAGATGCTCTCATTTGTTTTGCAGGGGTCCAAAGATTAGTCCTTCATTAGGGCAAACTTAAGTGAGATGGCTAATTTAAAACTCATTCTCCTGCTCCAAAGATTTTTGTCTTCCTTTTTAACTGAGATGATTTGCTGGTAGGTCATTTATCTTCTCTGACAGATGCTGCCTGTTTAGCTTCTGAGCACTTTGTAAAATGCACACACACTCAAATCCCAAATATTTCAAGGAAGTTTTATGACACACAAACAAGAAAAAAACGGCAGCTTCAGAAGGATGTTTCTAAGACATTATTCTGCCACAGTAAGTAGCTAGCTAGCATGTTTGTTACAAACTCTTTTTATATTTCACTTTTTCTCCTATCTGTTTTGAGACATAACACTTACAACTAAACAATCTCTTAGATCAAACAGGCATAGTCATTATCTGACAAGGCAAACAAACTTCCAAAATGCACCTAAGAAGCCCTCTGGAAACTCCCACAGGTAGACCTGACACAGAACAAACTTTCCTTTCAAAAAGTGTTAAATAAAAGCATTGCTAACAGTACCCTTTTTAAGGACTAGTACAAACCAGTAGTTTTCACCATTTGTGTCACTTAATGTCACCTTCTCTTACTTTAGAGAGCGGTGTTTGTGCAAATGACCTTTCAGAAGGCTTCAATATGGAAGAAAGCAAGTACTTCCACAATCATGTATGAACAAAAATGATACCCTATGCTAATTAAATTCTTCTAGAAGAATCACTTCCATCCCCTCTGACTTGTTCCATCATCTCAGTTTCTAACTCCCTTCCTAGCTCAGATGGCTAAATTTAGGTGCTGTGTTCAACCACTCCCTCGGTAACTCTGCAGAGGCAGCAGCAATGCAAAGGTAGTGATAAAAAAGATTCTTCTTCAGGATATAAAGTTCTCAGGCCTCATTCTAGATAGACCATGCTGTTACCTTCTGCACTAATGAACACAACATTACTCACTTACTGTCAGTACACAACATGGCCCTTAATAGCACTCATTACCTGCCTCTGAACTATGAGACCAAGATGGTCTCCCTTACTGGAGCGAAAGCTGAGCAGAACCACACTGATGTTTTGCAGCCCAGTGCTATTTGATTCAATCCCCATTTGTTGTGTTCTTTTGCCATCCCTTCTCTCAGGACTGTATCTATCACACAGTTGCTCCACATAGAGTTAGGGAATTCATTTGGAGACTCGGGAAAGCAAGAGCTTGGCAATTCCTGCACTGCAAAGGCAGAGATGAAATGTCTTTTTGCAGCACCTGCTGAGGGGACCTTTTACTGCCTCCATAATATGGAACAGGAGTTTGGCCCCAAGGGGAGGATCTCACTCTACACAGGCAAAACCCCAGGTTCTGCCTCATTATAGTTACTGGCCTTCCAATTAACTGGCTTCCTGTGAGAACTGGGAGGAAGGCATTTTCTTCATTGAGATATTCAGGCTTTGCAGTTTGTGAAGTTTTTTTGCTTCAAGAACTGTGTATGTCCTTAATTATTGTTTGCCACTAGCTATCCAAAACACTTTTCCTAGGCCTGATGCTATGCAAAGCACCACACCCCAACTGAAAAAGATGGGTAAACTGAGGCACCGGACAGGACATCTCACCACAGTGACACAGTGTGTCCATAACCCAGCCCAGCTCTCCTCTCAAGGTACTCTGTGTTATCTGCCTCCACACAGCTCCTCTAACTGCCTAGGTATCAGCTATTCATGGTTTTAACACAGAGTGGCAGAACGACTCCTTCCTTGAAGTGTTCTGTGTTTGAGAATATATCTGGGATGCCCTGTCCTCTGTCAGTTTAAAATGCCTTTCTGCTACATCATTCAGTCACCCACTGTCAATACCATCTGCAACAATAAGATGTTCCATTTGTAATGACTGCAAGAGTGAAAAGAAAAAAAAAAAAAAGCCCACTAACAAACTTTAAAATAACTGAAAATCCTCCCCCAAATAAACTGTGCAACACTCCCAGACCCATCTAAAGAGCAGTAATGATGTAGCAAGTACCTACAAAGTGTTAAACTATGCTGCTGTAGTAAAACTGTCAGCCTTGATTATTTACAAGGTGTCTACCTGCATTCACTGTGGATATTAGTACATCCCACATGTCTGATCAGCTGGCCAACACACTCGTTTCGGATTACACTTAGCCCCTGCCCCCGATTCATCAGAAACAAAGGCACAAGTCTGGTTTTCTCTTTCTGAACAACAAAGATTTGTTCTTGAAGGTATCCCTCTGTAGTCAAATAAAATTCTCAAACACATTTCTCAACAAATTCATACCAGTGCCATAAACACAGAGCAGAGTTGCATCCCAGACAAGGACTACTTGTGATAGAAGATGGGTATCACACCATCTAAAGATGAGCCAGTGTGTGTCCAGGTGGCCATGAAGGCCAACAGCATCCTGGCTTGAATAAGCAATAGTGTGGCCAGCAGGATCACGGAGGTGATTGCTCCCCAGAACTCAGCAGTGGTGACGACACACCTCAAATACTGTGTTCAGTTTTGGGCCCCTCACTACAAGTAGGGTATTGTAATGCAGCACATCCAGAAAAGAGCAGTGAAGCTGGTGAAGAATCTACAGAGTAAGTCTCCTGAGGAGCAGCTGAGGAAACTGAGGTTGTTTACTCTGGAGTAAAGGAGGCTGAAAGGAGACCTTCTTGATCTCTACAACTCCCTGAAAGGAGGTTGTAGTGAGATGGTTTTTGGTGTCCCTAGTAGCAAGTGACAGGAAAAGATGAAAAGGTCTCAGGTTGCACCAATGGAGGTTTAGGTTGGGTATTAGAAGAAACTTCTTCACTGAAAGGGTTTTCAGAAAATGCAACAGGCTTCCCAGGGGAGTGGTTGAATCCCCATCCCTGAATGTGTTTCAAAGAGGCAGAGATGAGGTGCTGAGGGAAATGGTTTGGCATTGGACTTGGTTGTGTCAGGTTAACAGTTGGACATGACGATTTTAAAAGTCTCTTCCAGCCTAAATGATTTTAACAGATAATAGAGCTGACAACAGATGAGCCATAGCTTCCAAGCTCATGTGTTCCTTTCTGCCTACCACTTTCCTTTACGTTTTTCAGCTCTTTTTGCAGGCCACATCTCATACTGCACATCTTCAGCTCCCACCTGAGCTGAAATATAGCCCACATCCATTTCATGCCACTGAAAAGAGGAATACTATCTAGTCAGCCCTTTCTCAAGCACTACAATAATTTTTGAAGTTTATGGGGAGCTTTCCCTAATTCAGAAGCTTTTAGCTAGAGCTTTTTAAAACATAAACATGCTTCAAAACAAATACGGTCTAGATTATCTTTGATGTGAACCTACAGCTATGCATTGTCTACTAGATTAGACTAGCCAACATTTTTAATTCCATTTTGCATACCTCAGAGAGACAGAAAGATAAAGATTTCATTTTCTGTGAATGGCCCATTACTAACTGTGAAACTGCTTGCTGTTATCTACAGAAAAGCTCTTTGTGGTCTGGGTGTATTTGTTCTGCATAATGAACAGAATGCCAGTGGTTTCCATCTACACACAGAGCTTCACTTGGGGCGCTTTACAGATCCAGCTGACTACCTTTGCTCGTTAAAAATGGAGTTACCAGAGGCAAAGAAGACTTAGTGGTCAGAAACCAAGTCTGTGGTGGAGTCAAGAATAGAACTTGGAGCTTCTAAACTATTCCCAAAGGCCTGTTTTAACCACTACAGAGCACCACGCTAGTAGGGTGCAAGCGCAGGTCGAGTTGAGCGCCAAAGGGAGAGGCTGCCGGCACTGCTGCCAGCCCTGCTGCCTCTGTGTGTGCATGCATGCTCTCGACCTTGTGCACATGTACAATTCCTTCCCATCCCCCAAGCCTTCACCCAGCTTTTCTTATGTGTCACAAGAGAGTAAGTGCCTGAGACATTATCTGCCCATTCCAAGAGTTCAGAGAATGCATATGACATCATGTGCATGACTCCCCCACTAATCACATTATATGCTGTTTAACTTAACACTGCTAAGCTTTGTCTGATAACATTGTAAATACCATTTTATTGTAAATTAGATTATACAACCCCCTCCCCAGAGTTTAGGTCAGATCTTGTGTGAGGTCCTTGCTCCCCCTCCTCTCTACTACTCCAAATTAAATCTTGTTGGTGTCTAAGCCAGGGCACTTCTACAGAAGGAGGCACAAGGAGAAATGAAGTCTAAGCCCTTATCTCTTTCAAAGTCAGTTCTGCAGACTGCAGTAAGTGGACAGAAGACTCCATACATCTGTTCTCTTTCTTCCCTGGGAATACAATCAATAGTTGGTTTTTTTTTACTCTTGAAGCTGGCTGGATTTCATTACAATCTTCCTGTGAGGTAGCCATATACTTAAGACCTATCATTTCACTCTATCAAGCCTTAGTTGAGTTATTCCAGTCAGTAGCCACTGTGTTCTTCTCCTGGACCTCAGGTTTCTGAGTTGTTTACAAAGCAAGTTGCAGAAGTGTTCTTATATTTTCATTTTCACATTTGATTCTTTTCTCTACTGAAAGAGCCAGAGTCCAACTACATTAAACCATAGCCCAAACACCAGCAACATCTTCAAAGTAACTAGTACACTCACTGTTGTTCCCCAGTTTCTGAGAAGAATATTTTAATTTTCACATTTTGATACATTCATTGCTGAGGGAGATATTTGAGAAGTTTCTCATCTTTCAGAAAACCTCAGCGTCAGGATTTCCCAGCCTTTTTAGACTGCAGCATGAGAAGATGCTCTTCATCTTTCTTCCTTAATTTTATCAAGGTCATAAATATCCCATACTATTAAAGCAGAGGTTTGAGAATCCAGACACCTAAGGTCTCATCTCCGCCATGTTCAGCTCTACGTTTCTGTCTTCACTACGGTCAACACCATCCCTGTCCAATTTGACCTGGAATGGTTTCATGGATGTGGACACCCTATCACCTCTCTGGGCAACCTGGCCCAGCATCTCACTACTCTCAAAGTAAAACATTTCTTCCCTCTAAATATATTCTCTTTTGGTTCCAAACCAGCACCCTTTAACCTGTCACAACAGGCCTTGCTAAAATGACTGTCCCCAGATTTCCTGTAGTTCCCCTTTAAATACAGAAAGGCCACAGGCAGGTCTCCCTAGAGACTTCTCTTCTCCAGGCTGAACAACCCCAGCTCTCTCAGCCTGTTCTCACAGGGGTTCCAGGCCTTAGATCATTGTTGTGGCCTCCTCTGGCCCTGCTCCAACAGGTCCTTTTCATACTTAAATGTTATTGCACCTTTTAGTGGGTGTCAATCAGATGCTCTCTTATATCTCCTCCCCATACCCTGGCCATTAGCAGAACTCATCAAAAACATGCCTTCACAGTGGTCTTCATAACCAGATAGCTCCTCTCTCCACATAGATACAGTGATGAAGCAGCATGATTTGTAGGGTAGTTCTTTGCTTCATAATGGAACTCTACAACTGATGTTTAACTAGGGAAGTTTGCAGAGCACCTGGCTGCCTTCTGACAACAGGAGAATAAGGCTGCATCTTAATTAGCAAATGAGGTTATTTTATTTTTTAACACTTTTTATGCATCTCCTTATAAAAGCACTGTGCAAATAAACACAGTACTAAATGACCCTGAGTAATGTTACTCATACAAATTATAAGCAGTTACGCTGAAAAGCTTCAGTCATCGGAACTGTAGCCTTTTAGCATGAGGAAAATGTTCTTTATTTTAGGATGTCACATCTAATCATCCACTTATTGGAACTCCTAATTCCACCTCACACTAATATATTTCAGTTTTAGCTTTTAGTAAGAGAACCAGTGTTAGTATCCTTAAGACAGACACAGAGAAGTTCATCTACTGGGCCAAAAATCCCAAAGCAGCTTGACCATGGAAAAATCCAGAACTCTGTTCCAATGTGTATGTAACCTGTGTCTGAAAAGTTCACAGTACTAAGGGTTGAGGTATTTAAAAGACACTCACAGGTGATAAGGGAAGAGCAAGAAAGATTGTTGAATCTTTGTACCTCTGTTTAATACAGAAGAACTCCAGTATTTTTTCAAGGAGAATGAATTTAAGGCAGTGGCACAGATAAAGATAACAAAATGATATGAGGATTAACTAAAATCCCCACATGGGAAATTGCCAGACTACTAACTATGCTAGAAATACAGCATAAAACTGTTGGAATTGATGATCTTGGGGGTCTTTTCCTACCTAAATGATCCTGTGACTCTAAATTTAGCCTTACTGCAAGACAGATGAAAGAGACAATAAGTGACAGAACTGGAGAAAGCATCATAACCAAGAGAAATAGATGTTCAGTGTCAGTTGACTCTGAATAGGGTCTGAGGTGTGACTGTTTCATATCCCATAAACAATCTGGAAATGCTGTGGGTAGGTGACTGATGATACAAAGCCATTCCCAGAAATGAAACCTAAAATGTATTCAGTGAGTGGGTGTTAAAATAGCCAATGTAAATCCAAGACATAAATGAAAAATTATGCATGAGAAAAAGAGCTGTTCCATCATGCTTTACATCAATTACCTGTCGCAAAAGAAATTCTGGAGAAGCGGAAAAGATCAGCACAGGGACAGCAGTTTGGAAAAAAGACATACTGTTAGGAATTTTGAGGAGAAAAATGAGAAGAAAGCATTATTCCTCCATATAAATCCATAGTATGCTCATCTTTTCAACACTGACCCCCAATTCCCTTAACTATGGAAATACAAAGCTACCAAAAGAGGAAGAACAGCAGCGAATCAAAGCTGTGCAAGAGATGTTGGAAAGCCCTAGCACAGGGAAAACTTAACCCAGCCAGATCCATTCAATCTCAAAAACAAGGAGAATAACAGTTCAGTTCTAGATAAGTTAGTTCAGTTCTAGATGTTACAGCATGGAAAAGGTAAACATCAATGATTTTTTTTAAAGTAGTCTTAACAGTAAAAACAAGGCACCAACTCAAACTGGGAGGCGGCAAGCGTGGCAAGTGTGTTCAAAAGAAAACAGAAGGAAGTTCATGTTCACACAATACCTAATGATGTTGTGGAACTCACTGCCACAGGATGTTATGGCAGCCAAAAACACAAGTGGGGTTTAAAA
>VWZE01017115.1:465881-606388 GCA_013396675.1 Eubucco bourcierii
GGGTTTTGTTTTGGCTGATTTCTTTTACTGGCATGAATTTCACGAGAAGAGCGTTTCCCCAGAGCGGGCAGGGATCAGTCAGCGGGTTGGGTGTCAGTTTAAGGAGGCTGTTAAATAGGAAAGGGGAGAAAACCTGAAAGGAGAAAACCGCTTAGGGGACCTCCGAAAGAAACGAGAAAATGGAACAGGCAGAGCACGGTGGATTTACCCTGCTGCCTGTGATACAGCTGGAAGACTGCAGTGCCTGTACCAGTGTCACACAAGAGCAGGGATATCTAATGAGACTATATGTAATCTTCAAAAAATGCATCCCAAGCCACAGGCGAAGAAGTGGAGTAAGTTTGAGCACAGCTCAGAAAAATTCCCGCTACTTCAGCATCTAGTGCAGGTGTCTGTGTAAGCTATCAACAAGTCCCAGGCCAGTGAGCTCAGCTATGTTGTTAACATGTTGCAAGAAGTGCTTGCAAGACTTTTTGTAGTTTTCAAGTGATTTAACTCCTCCGTGAAAGGATTTTTTTTTGCCTTTACTTGTTTGCATCCGTTCCTTTCTGCTATATCAGGACCACTCCTGCTGCTGTTGGTGGTGTAAGGCAGGTTTTTGGAACAACTGGAGAAGCTTATCTCTGTACCGTGCTTTGCATAAACACCAGGTGTGTGCATAGCATGTCCCTGCCTAAATCAACAAGAAAGTCATAACCCACGGGTCAGAGACAGGTTGTAATAGGCTTGTGGGGCAAGTGTTCTTTAATTACCTCCTTTAAGACACGCATCTTTTCACCTTCCACATGTAGCACATGGTGGCTCTCCACATTAAAAGAAAATGAAAAGCAAACCCATTGGATCTGTTTGGGTTTAGTTCAATCTGCCACGTAGTATTTCTATCGGTTCTTTTCATTTATCTTCGTACAAGTTAACAGCCAGTTGCAAATGGTAGTGTTTGTCTCAGTTCCATTTTTTTAGGAAGACTGAGTAAAATAAGTCTCTTTCAAAACAAACTGAGGAAAAACACATTAAATGGGCTGAAACTTTGCATGGGTTTTGCACGCTTAAGCTTAAGTCACACAGTGCCTTCAATAAATTGAAACATTGGCATTCCCCAAGTGTTTTAGCAGTCAGCAACCAGCTACGTAAACTAGACCAGACTTCAGATATAAAATATTATAGTTTTCTGCTTCAGGGTTTTCCCAGAGGTGGTATAAAATAAATAGTTATTTGTTGTAATTGCAAGACAAAGCCCCCAAGGATTAGACTGGAATCCTCATGTGCAGATAAAGTTGGACTAAACCTCACTGCAGCAGAGACTCAAAGCAATAATGTGTTGGCACACAGAATTCACCATCTGCATTCAGTAGCCATGAATATTTAAATTCCAGTGTTACTGGTATGGTTTGTATTAGGATGTCATGTATCAATGCATTCCTCAATCTTGCATGCAGCACTTGGAGAGCAGTAACTTAGCACAGAAAAAGGCAGCTGGAGTGGTCCAGGGGAAGTATGAAACTGTGGGGAGAGATGCAGAGCTCAAGGAGGGTTGCAGGGCAGCAGTTGTAATCTAGGGGCAGCTGGGGAAGTACTTAGAAATCTAGTATGGTGCTTTGGTGAATCAAGCCCACATGGCTGGAAGGTGCTTCCTGCTACCATGAGCAGATAAAATGCTCCATAGCTGGCTATGAAACCGCATCAGAGACACGTATCTAGCTGCAGTAGGGCAGAACCAAGCTTTGCATCTTGATCTCTTCATACTGGAAGGGGTTCAGGAAAAGATGAACAGTACCTCCACCCTCCCATGGTGGGTACCATCCCAAAAGCTACCGGATGTGCAAAGAGGCAAAGCCCTGGTGATGCAGAACTGAGTTCCAGGATCCTAACAGCGAGGGTTAAAGAGAGGAATTCTTTTGTACCACAGTATTCAGGAGATGTGGACAGCGGACACAGGAGAGGTAGTAGCATTGTTCATCAGACTTGCCTAAGCAGTCACAGTAACTATTCCCTCTCATCTGTTGAGGACTGGAGTGTTTCTAACTCACACCTGTCTTCTGGAATGTGATATTTTGTACTTGTAAAAATATGGTTTCATGCAAGAACAATGAGGCACAGCTTATTTTTCCTAGAGGAGGCTTAACACAAAATTTAGTGAAGCCCTTCAGGACTGTTGGAAGAAAGATGATTCTCATGCTAGAGGAGTACCCAAATTTGCTCTCTGAACTGGAAGCTCCTCCTAAATCATCCCAGCAAAGATAAGTGTTTTTGGAAATATATCTTCTGTCACTGCACGTGCTAAGAACTTTCCTGTACAATGAAATAAAGGACAGTCAAAATCTGGAGGGGGTTTGGACTGGCATTAGCACCCCTATGAGAATCCTTCTGAGAACAGAACTGAGATAAACTCACCAGGAAAATCCCTGTCAGGAGAAATTGCCCCTTTTCTGCCTCGTGTCTGGCTTACAGCAGCATTAAGCAAGCGACACCAACTTCACTCTTAATTGCAAGTATGGAGAGACAAAAGCCCTTGAGTTTGTACTGCAGACTAATAAAGGCAGCAACTGAAGCTCTTCTGAGGCACAAATCTGCTGATGGATGTACAACACAGGCTCCTAGAGAAGTCAGTGAAGCCTCCAGAGAAAGTTTTGCTGTAGATTTTGACATTCAGACCATAGTGCACCTGTTGCTGAACAGTTGTTGAGGTTTGTAGCCGAAGCTTTGGGTTTGTAGCCATTAATACAACATCTGATGTTTCTGTAACCTTGTTCCTGACTATAGTCATGTAAGAAGAGACAGGTGCAAGGAGATGAATTGTTCTTTGAGGGATGGTTTAAGTAAGGCAAGAATTTGCAGGTCCAGCCACAGCAAAGCTTTGGAGATTATGCACTGCTTTGGTGGTAAATGAAACCAGTTGGAGTCTTAGTCAAGTCTCTCCACATACTACCTAGAAAGGCCCAAGGAACAGACAGAATGACTAATCAAAGCAGGAGAAAAGAAGCAAGTCCTGGGGAAAGGAGAAAAACGCAGGGGGGAAAAGCATGTTCTACTACATACACTGCTACAACTGGAAAAAACATTCTTGAGCTGGCCTCAGTGGCTGCTCCCTGTGCTGCTGGAGATCAGATGTACGAAGCTGCAATTTTGTCTAGCAATTGGAGTGAGTTAAGGACAGGATGGATACCCGCCCACATTTTTTCAGCCTTCACTGTCTCCTGACTTCTCGGGGTTTAAGTTACGTTCTTAATGCTGTCTCAATGGTCATTTTCTGTGCACATCTCCAAGTGCCACTCTGAGATCAGAAAAGGGGAATATTGCAAGGGATGTAGTCAGAAGACATTGTCACAGGCACACCTTGAAGAAATTTTGTTTGCAAAACTAAGTATTACCCAATCTGCATCAGATAAGGGGCGTCTCACCCAACTACTCAGAGAAAAAAGACACTAATGGCTGCTCCTGGCTTGCTCCTTACCGCATCTTTGGAGATCTGGGTTCATGTGCCATGTACAGAGCATGCTAGTGGGTATGCTCAAGAAAAGCTCTTGGTCTCCCTTCCTGAGACATCCCTCAGCTTCTAAATGGGACCAGCAGCATTTTTCTGCTTCCGATGGGTGACAGAAGACAAATAAAACCTGAAAACATGCTGGTGCTGAAGACTGACTGTACCTACATGAAGGCTGATCTACTGCTCTCCAGTTACCAAATATTTTTCACTTGAACATCCACTTGTCTACAGTCTGGGTATCCCTGTACTCCTTTCCCCCATATTACTTTTTATACTCTATCTAGTTGTTGTCAATCTTCCCTCACTCCTCCATTTTCAAACGGTGACTGTCACAATTTCTGTCCTGCAGATGGGAAAACAGAACCACACAACAGCTCAGTAACTCCCTTCATGTGTCAGAACTGGTGGATAGAAGAGGCAGAAGACCACCCCTCATCCCTCTTCCTTCCCCACTCATGCTTCTTTTCAGATAAGAAACCACAGTAACTCGTGGGAAGCAAGCAGAGCAGAGCCAGGGTCCGGGTTTGGGAAGGCTGCCATCCCTTCTTCTGGGGTTTCTGAAGGCAATATATAGAATCACAGAATGCTTTGGGTTGGAAGGGACCTTTAAAGGTCATCTCATCCAACCCTCCTGCAGCTTATGTGTGCGCCTAGGTCAGAGCATTATAACTGGGCATATTTCAGCCTGGAAAACATCTGCATTGGACCATGAACCATGTTTTCTGTTGTTTGCTTTCCTGTCTTGAGACGCTGCAGCTCCCAAGTTCCTATTTCATTTCTTCTCCAAAGCACCTGCTGACTGCAGGGAGGGCTGGATTTGATGCACAAGCACCAGAGCAGGCAGGGCAAAACGAGGACAAGAAGTTCAATACAAGGTAGGAAGATGAATTCTTGCACCCACCTTAGCTGCCAGCATCTGACATGAGTCTGCACTGAGCCGAAGGGGAACAGAACAGAGGTGTCTGTTCTGATCTGTCCTATATTTAGGTGGTGATACAGTTATCATCTGAGACCTATCACAGCCAGGCCTGGCTGAGCAGAAGAGACATGCCCCAAGCTGAGGGGTAACTGGGAGCTTTGACTGCCAGTGAAGTCAGCTGGCTCAGGTGGCTGCTTGTCATGTGGTGATTTTAGACTTAGGGCATACTTTGAAGAGAAGCTTTGGGAGGTAACCTGATCAGAGCAGAAATCACTCAGGACTGGACATTTTGGGAGCTATATTAAGAGACTCAGAACCATACTAAAGGTTAGAGCAACTCTGTTCTTCTGTCAATGGAGACATCTAGTCCAGTCATCAGATGGGATGGGGAAACCCCTCTTCCTTTCTCTGCTGCTGCCTCCCAGCTAATTCAGTACTGGACCCAGGCCAGTGACCTGTGCCCATGACCTTTAGCTAGGGAGTGTGTGACAGCCAGAGTCTAACCCACTCCCAATAATGCCTTCAAGAGGACTTCCTGTGAAGTCTGATGTGATACTAAAGTCACAGAATGTTTTGGGTTAGAAGGGACCGTTAAAGGTCACCCAATTCAACCACGCTACACTAAGCTCAGACATGCCCGGAGCTCTATCCAGCCTGACCTTGAATGTCTCCAGGGATGGAGCACTCACCATCCCTCTGGGCTGCTTTGGGGCTGTTTATTTTCACATGCTTCACCCAGGGTTCCCCCATTACAAATCTTTCCCCCATCTAAACTGGTGCCATTCCCCTTGCTGCAGCAGGCAGCAGCAGACCCTGCTAATATCTTTGCCAGAGGAAAAACTTGTTTATATTGGCCCAGGCTGCCTACAGAGGTAGTAGATATCCCACCCCTGGAACCATTCCAGATCAGGTCACTGGGGATCTGAGTAACCTGCTCTAGTTGCAGATATCTCTGCTGACTACAGGGAGATTGGACCAGATGACCTGTAAAGATCCCTTCCAACTCAAACCAGTCTGTGATTTCATGAAATGAGGCTGCCTCTTATTTAAGGTATCTGACTCCATGGTTGTAGGCTGAAGGTCATGTAGGCTGCTCTTGCAGGAATGGGGATGGCTAGGCCCAGGAAGAGGCTGGCTTGAGGGTGGGGCAGGCAGCAGGACATAGGGGCAGGAGGGAGTTGCTGGCAGTAATGATGGCAAGGGGTGACAGAAGGACGAGCAGCTCCAAAGGTTGTAGAGGAAGATGCACTTCTACCTGTGTGCTTTTGAAGTGATTTTATCCTTGTGGCTTGTATATACATTTGGGGGCAGCAAGTACCCCAGTGAAGTGCCAGGATGAAGACAACCCTCACAGACACCTCTTCTGGTACTTGTACTTCTTACTTATTTTTCTTGAACTCCTGACTTCAAAACACATGGGATTGTTATCTCAAGCCAGAAACTCTGTGGTGACAAAAATCACTCTGCTTTTGGTGAAGAACAAAACCCAGTGTGCTAGCAGCCTTCTGACATACTCATAGGGCCAGGAACAAGTTTCTGCACCTTCTGTCTTAGTGATAATTAGGAAAAAAATAACCACCAAAACCCAAACCACTGAAACCTAGCAGACCTTTTCTCATTAGCAAAGTTAATTCCTCTTGGGCAGGCCAAACTTCCAATGCTGGGGAGAAGCCTAGAGTGGAAATGGAAGACTGCATGCAATAGGACTTTAGACTTAAGAACTCTAGTTAGAAATAAGGAAAATGGTGTGTGCAGGAAGCTCTCTATGATTCCTGGGCATTAGAATAGGTTGTCCAGGAAGGTGGTGAAGACACTGTTCCTGCAGGTGTTCAAGAAGTGTGTGGATGTGGCACTTTGGGACATGTTTAACGGCCATGGTGGTCTTAGGTTGATGATTAGACTCAATGATCTTAGAAGTCTTTTCCAACCAAAACAATTCTACGATTTGGACTTCTTTCTGTTTCAGGGATTTTGGAGTTTATTAGCCTGGCAGTTGGGCTGGTGAGCATCCGTGGGGTGGACTCAGGACTCTACCTCGGCATGAATGAGAGAGGCGAGCTGTATGGGTCGGTAAGTTTAAGGCCTTGTGCTATTTATACCATTATGTAACATACACTGCAGCACAGGGATCTCATTGGTGTCATGAGCTGTGTCTGTCACAGGCCTCCAAAGTCCCTGAGCTGCCACATGCCTTCATCCTACTCATGATGTCACTGTCATTATACCATAAATGATACATGTGAAATAGGGAGCATACTTTTCATATGGTGACAGCCCATGGTGGTGTCCAGCCCCCAGGCAGTGTCTGGGGGAACTGGAGCAGGGGTTACCAAGCATTTGCCTTTCAGAAGCAGAGCGGCAAGGGTCAACTAAAGGCAGGGGGAAAATTTAGCATGAAATGAGGGACTGCTTCTGTGTTTTCGTTGCCTAACACATCAGTTTTATTCTCCATGTGGCCAGGATCTGCACCTGTCTGCAGACTTTACATTTATGGTACAGATACCTCACTAACAGAAGCCGAAGTTGTGGTCTGAGTGTTATTTTATTATAACATCCTCTATAACTCCTCTAAGGAGATCAGGGAGGTTGCTCATAATTTTCTAGAAGTGCCATTTTCAGACTAAAATTTCCAGTGTTTTGCCAAAAGCCAAGTGTAAACTCCTTGTTAGTTTTTCACTCCATACAAACTCCTGAACACCTATAAATCCTCCCTAGTCACAGAATTACAGAATGATCATCAGATCCAACCATTAACCCAGCACTGCTAGGTCAACAGTAAACCACGTCCCTCAGTACTGCATCTTTTGAAATTCCTCCAGAAATGGGCACTCCACCACTGCCCTAGACAGCCCTTTTCAAGAGCTTGACAACCTTTTTGAGAAAGAAATGTCAAACAAAATAAAATAAACCAATTTAAAACCCAAGGAGAAGGCATAATCTTCCTCTGACCAACTCAGATCCATCTCACAGTGCATAAATTCCAACTGTATCAAGAAGCCTCTCTGTGTTCACTGTGCTTCCTGAAACTGACATAGCCTGACTGTGCCTTTCTCTGCTTTCAAACTCCTGCTCTGACTATGAATCAGCTGTTTTGTGATGGGTTAATTAAATTATAGGGCGTGTGTTCACAGAATGATAGAATGGTAGGGGCTGGAGATCATCTAGACCCTCAACAGGTTGCCCAGGTTCACAATGTCCATGTGAGTTTGAAATCTCTTCAGAGGAAATTCCACAACCTTTCTGGGCAGCCTGCTGCAGGGCTCTGGCACCTTCACAGCAAAGAAGTTTCTCCCCATGTTCCAGTGAAACCTCCTCAGTTCAAGTTTGTGCCTGTTGGCCCTTATCCTACCACAGGACACGACTGAAAAGAGCCTGGCCGCCTCTTCTTGACACCCACCCTTCAGATATTTATAAACATTAATACGTTCCCCCCTCAGCCTTCTCTTCTGCAGACTAAACAGCCCCACAAGAAACATGTTTCTGTGACCCGTTATGACACACAAACAAATTAACATTTTACAACACCTCATCTGGAAACAGAATTGACCTGAAGACACAATCATGGGAGTTTTCTGTCGCTCACGCCCTACAGCAGACAAGGCACTGGCTGGAGGCTGCAGGGACGCAAACCACCGATCTGGGCTGTGCACGAGTCACAGCCAGGTCCCCAAATAACCCTGGAGTTTTAAAACCCAGGATACGTGGGTTGTGCAATGATGGCTTTTCGAACTCGAAAGCCACTACAGAATTCTTAATTAAAGGTCCATAGCAGAACTCCCAAGGACAGCATTAGCATTACACGGGTATTTTAGGAGATGACAGCACAGCGGTGTTTTTAAAGTTTCAGCAAGTTTATTATTTCCCTCTCTGATGGTTTTGCCGGATCTGTGTTGATACAACCAGAGCTGGCCAACCCCACAGCGACACGTGGGGTGTCCTTGGGACAGAGCTTCTCTGCTGGGCCCTGCTATCCTTGTGTCAATGTTTCTGTTAAGCTTGCCATTGATAGCAGACAGGCAGCTAATATGGAGAGTGGCAAAAGTGGCAGGCAGCACCTTGCAGGCTCAGTGGAGACATCCCACTGAATAATCATAGAATGGTAAGGTTGGAAGGGACCTCAAGGATCATCCCCTTGAGGCCATAGGCAGGGACACCTCCCACTGTACAGGTTACTCAAGGCCTCATCCAATCTGGCCTTGAACACCTCCAGGGAGGGAGCAGCCACAACCTCCCTGGGCAACCCATTCCAGTGTCTCACCACTCTCACTGTGAAGAACTTCCTCCTAACATCCAGTCTAAATCTCCCCTCTGCCAGTTTAAACACATTGCCCCTTGTCCTGTCATTGCAGGACCTTGTAAATAAGTCACACCTTGCAGAATCACCCCACATTCTCCCAACACAGAATCATACAGTACTCCAGTATGGTGAGAGTTGGAAGGGACCTCTGGAGATCATCTAGTCCAACCCCCCTGCTATAGCAGGGTTACCCACAGCAGGTTGCCCAAGATCACAATGTCCAGGTTGGTTTGGAATCTCTCCAGAGGAGGAGACTCCGCAGCCTCTCTGGGAAACCTGCTCAGGGCTCCCTCACAGAAAGGAAGTTTCTCCTCATCTTTAGAAACTCCTGGGTTCCAGTTTGTGCCTGTTGCCACTTGCCCTGTCACTGGGCACCACTGAGGGAAGTCTGGCCCCATCCTCTTGCCCCCTGCCTTTTAATTCTTGCTGAGCATTGAGAAGACCCCCTTTCAGGCTCCTCTTCTGGCTAAACAGCCCCAGGTCTCTCAAGCTTCTTTTCACGGACATGCTTCAGTCCCCTCAGCATTTTTGTAGCCTCTTCCTGGACTGTCTCCAAGAGTTCTGTCTCTCTAGAACTGGAGAACCCAAAACTGAACCCAGCACTCCAGGTGTGGCCTAAGGCACAGCAGAGTGGGAGGAGAACCTCCCTTGAGTGTACTAGTCCCACTCTTCTGAATGCAGCCCAGGAGATCACTGGCCTTCTTGGCCACATGAGCATTATTGCTGGCTCATGGTGAATTTGTTGTCCACCAGGACCCAAAGTTCCTTCTGCACAGAGCTGTTTCATTTTATACAAACACTGTACCTCTGAACAGCCCAATGAAGAGCAGGTAAGCTGGAGCAAAGCAGCAGCACGTGAGTTCAGCTGGTCAGCATTTTCTAACACACTCCAAGTAGATCTTGCTCTAGAGGAAGGAAAGAATGCTCTGTATTTATAAATGGATCTGGGAAAGGAAACCCCCTGTTCCCCATTCCCCAGGACTCAGATGGCAGAAGCTGTGGTGCAGGCTTTTGAAAGGCATACAGCTCACCTCAGGGTTTATTTAATTATCAGCAAAACACTCAAAACAGGTTCTGAGCACAGGTGAACTCCTGGATTGTGTTACAAAACATGGTCTGCAGGCAAGAACATTTGCCCTGTGCTCCTCGTGCCCTGGCTGAGGCTCTTTCCTTACCCAAATTGTTTGCAGGGCAGGGTCAGTGTTTGCAATACTGCAGCATTCTAGGTCTGTACATGTCCCCTGGCAGTCCCACCTGGGGTGAGGTGAGACGGCAGGTCCCTCTGTGACACAGCAGTGAGAGGTGAAGGGAAAGGCTGACTGTGGTGTGGTGACTCCAGTCCGGGGTGGACTGGCTGCTGGCTGGCACATGCTCATCACATAACCTACCATCACTGTAAGTCCTCTCTGGGGTTACATATCCTGAGAAAGCTGTTTCCCATCCAGAACTCCAGGGTCTTGGTATGGCCTCACATCACAGCTCCCCAGCAAATCAGAAGATGCTTTCATCTGAAGAATGCTTTCATTCCCAGCACAGTGTCAGCTGCTCTGTACCATGAACTTCCAAAGTGGTGCTTGCTCCTGTTTAAACCCTTCAGATCTACTGTCCACTGCTTCTCCAGGGGTTGCCTCTCATCTACAAGAACAATTCTGGGGAGACTATGGTGCCTGTGGGTGGGGCTGCTATGGTAGGACATGACTGCAGGTGGGCACCAAGCTCTGAACTCGCACCCTCATCTCCGAGACTTGGCTACCAGCTTTAGAGTTCTGTTATGACCAGTTTTGGTTTGGTTTTTTTTTTTCCTTATGGGGCACCTTTGCAAAATGCATGCTCACCTCCTCCTTCTGTCTCCCCCTCCAGAAGTCTTTGAGTCTTGGCTTGTAGGGCTTGTGCCTGTTTCCAGCTCTCACCCAGCAGCATCCGGTCTCCATCCACAGGGGAGAAGGTAGCTGGGAAAATTAGAGGAAAAGAAAAGTAAGGGTAAAGTACAGTGAGGGTGGTGAGACACTGAAACAGGGAAGTTGTGGATGACCCCCTCCTAGAGGTGTTCAAGGCTAGGTTGGATAAGGCCTTGAGCAACCTGGTCTAGTGGAGGGTGTCCCTATCAATGCCAGGGTGGGTTGGAAGTAGGTATCTTCAAGGTTCTTTCTAACCCAAACCATTCTATGAATCTATGGAGGAAAATGTGTAATGTTTTAATACCTTTTGACACAAATGTCTTTTTCTTCCCCTGCCACCGCTGCCCCAACGCAGAAGAAGCTGACCCGGGAGTGCGTTTTCCGCGAGCAGTTTGAAGAGAACTGGTACAACACCTACGCCTCGACCCTCTACAAGCACCCCGACTCGGAGCGCCACTACTACGTGGCTCTGAACAAGGACGGCTCCCCCCGCGAAGGGTACAGGACTAAGAGACACCAGAAATTCACTCATTTTTTACCCCGTCCTGTGGACCCTGCCAAAATACCAGCAATGTACAGAGACCTCTTCCACTACAGGTGATGTTTCCTGCAGCTGCCCCAGCAGTGTACATACTTGGGCTCCCAAGCTTTTTCCCACAGCACTATCTCCATAGTCATTCCGTCGTTCCTGTAAGCGTAGCTGATGTAGGAAAGCACTTGCACAGAGTGCAGACACCGCCGGTCCTCCTTGTTTCAAGTGTATATCAACCCTAGGTTATTGCTGGGGCTGGGGCAGGAGAAGGCAGGGAACCCACCATATAATCTTTCATTTTCACTCACTTTCTTTACCTGAGGCAGAATAGCCAATGTTACGGTTGTTAGTCTCTTTATTGATGTCCTGAGATAGGACAAGGAGCAATGGATACAAACTGGAACACAGGAAAAGTTCCACCTCAACATGAGGGAAAAAATCTTTACTGTGAGGGTGATGGAGCCCTAGAACACGCTGCCCAGAGAGGTTGTGGAGTTTCCTTCCTCTGGAGATTTTTGAGACCAGTCTGGATGTGTTCTTGTGTGACCTGCCCTAGGTGATCCTGCTTTGACAAGGGGGTTGGACTTGATAATCTTCAGAGGTCCTTTCCATCCCCTACCACTCTATGATTCTAAAAGAATAAGCAGGTGAACAAACCTCATCACCAAGGAAAGGAGGGGAAAAACCGCACAACCACCTAAAAATGAAAAGAAGGAAAGAAAAGAAAAGCCCAGAGAAGTGCTGCAGGAGCTGTTGCTGAGCTCGGGATGGTCACCTGCAAGGAAAAAGCCTTTGGAGTGGTTCCCTGCTTGAGCAGCCCAGGAGTTTGCTACATTGATGATGCCACATGGACTGGTCCTGATGTGTGGTTTTTTTTCCTGCTGCTGGGGTGGGAATGGGGTGAGGAGCATTATTCAGCTGTAAGCATGGATACTGTGCATAAGGACAAAACTATTTATAAAATGTATATGATATTTATTTTATATATTTATTTATTTCAAAATAATTTTATTTTTAATGAGAGATGCTATGACCAGATTTTCATCAGGAAGAATAAGGTCCTACTGAAACAGGAAAAAAGTGAGTTTTAAGAGCTTATTGGCAATAAAATTGTCTTTATATTGTAGATTTCTTGCTAGCCCCTTTTTTTTCCACACTCTTTTAACCATTAACCCAGCATTACCCCATCACTATGGATATATTCACCCCTAAAAAGACTTTGTATGGTAAATTACCTGAACCCCAAACTTTTGTACACGGGTGACATGAAATTATACCTGGAGTGGACCTCAGAAGCACAATCCCACCAGAATGCCCAGCTGGCTGCCTGTTGAACTGGAATTTCCGCGAGTTGCAAATCCAACCCTCTCCTTTACTCTGAGACGGGCAAAAAAGTGCTTGGGCCATGTCAAGGACTGGGCACACCTCAGATGTTTTCGCCATCAGGTGGGACAGGCCCAGATTCAGCACCACCATCACTGCAAGTGCAGGAACTTCACAGGCACAGTCAGTGTCCTCAGCTCTCTCTAACCTCTGCAGCCCCACAAGCCTGGGAAACACTGGGTAAGTTCCCAGTGTGAGTTGCCAGCAGCAGCTGCTGCGGATTAACTGTCCTGCAGAAAAGTGAAGAAACATTTGTAGGATCTGACAAACTGTTGGATGGACTCCTCCTTCCTGCAATAAACTCACTACAGCTCATGTAAGACTCACCTGAAGCATCACAGCAAAATCAATGAAGAAAATGTAGACAGCAACAAAAGCAATTGAAAAAAAACCTGCTTAACTTTTAAGCAGCTACCCTGGGTGAAGATCACCCCTGCAGGCAGTGCCTGGACATTCACAGCTGCGCAGCATTGTCCTCTGTAGAAGCTTCCTGGTCACACAGTCTCACTACCTTTCCTCCCAGTGGGCTCAGGCAAACCTACCAGCACTTCGGCAGCCTGAGCCAGCCTCATGTTTCCACCTGCTGCCAGCATTCTGCTGGATTCCTGTGGCCCTTCTCAGGTCAGGCTGGCCAAGCTGGGGACACTCGTGATGGAAGCTTTGCTCTGCAATTTAGCCGAACCACCAGCACAGGCCCTCAGTGCCCACTGAGGATGTTACAGAACTACAGGAGAAGCTTCTAGACTGATCCCAGTTTTGGTTTTGTGCCCTGTGATAAGCAAAGAGGGGGTTTAGCACATAGTAGGAAGCAGGAGCTTGTAGTTGCAGCAGAGAAGAGAGGTTGATGTGAAATGAGGTTCCCTAGAGCATCCAAAAATATGTACAAATCCAAGTGTAGTGGCCTTGGGTTGAGGTTCTTCTTACAACAGCTGCATTTTTCAGTGTTGTTTCTCAGCCTTATCACAAAGCAGTCAAGGTAAAATCTCAGCTCCTCCAGCTTCAGTTTCTGAATTCCCAAGACGATTTCACTCACCTAGTGACGGTCCACACCAGGTTCTTCGCAAGCTGTGTTAATGCAGCTGTAGCACTGGTGCCCAGCTCTACTCCTGGCCATTTCTTGTCCTCTCTGCTACTTCCTGTGTCCCTATCACGTCCCTTTTGCTGTCACAAGTGCTCCCACGCCAGGCACAGCGGGTCCAGCAGCCACAGATGACCAAGCTGTGGATCACAATGAGGAGAATATAGGAGTTTTACCTTGAATGATCAGATCTAAAGGAATTCAATCCTGGGTTTGAAATAAAGTGTTTATTTACCTTCTTCCTCTGAGTCACCGCTGAAACATCTCATCCTCAGCTGCCATGGCAGGAGCATGATTGGTCACCAAATGTCCTGATGTGTACTTTTGACCTTCCCCTGTGCAAAGGGAAATCCCTCAGACTTTGAGCTTCACTCTGCCTCCAGGATGATCCTGCCTCCCTTCATCCAGGGCTTTCTGGTGCACTTGAAGATACATCTGGTGGTTTAGAGCCTGCTCCTCTTCTTCAAAACAAAGGTCAAACATCTCAGCAACATCAAGCAAATTTTGACCAATTTGGCTGATGGGGGCACCTGATGGACTTGTTCATCCAATACCTGAATGGAAGAGTTGCATCAGAAGGTCCTCCTGCTGTTAAGGGACCTGCAGGTCCAAGAGATCGTGTAAAACTCTTCTGCAGGATCTGAGAACAGAATCCACAACACTTAACAACAAAATCCACAAAAAATTTACTGTGAACCTGTTAGTAAAAGGTTGGTGTCATCTCCTGTGTGGGACACTGTAAAGGAGGAATTTAGCGTTGCTGAATCCCACCCAAGTAGTTGTTTTCAGCAGGAATTTGCTGGGTTTGGTTCTGCTTCAACATAGATAAGGAGCAACCTGACTGACCTGGGAGCTTAAGAGCACCAGAATTAACAACTTCGACTGCATTTTGGGTGGCACAGGGAGCAGGCAGCAATGTTCACTGGTGTTCTCATGTGGACACACTCGTGTCTATGACAATAACAGACTGACTCCTTATCCAGCTGTTACCCACCAGCTGCTGCTCTGTGCAGCAAAAGCCAGCTGGGGACACCAACTGCTTGGAGGCTTTTATAGGGTTGGGAAGATAGACCCTACAGTCTTTACCGAGGTGCATCTGCTCCAGTGGTGGTGGACCAGGCCCAGAGTCTGTCCTCTTCCTGCTAGGAAAGTTTTAGAGGAAAATACATTTGCAATGCTTCAACCTAAAAAATTTTCTCCTAAGTTAACAAAAGGAAAAGACAAACCATTCTGTGATTCTGTATGTCTGGGACCTCAGCTTGTGTAGCTTCCCTGTGCTTCCATATTACAGCAACCAGATGAAAAACTGCTCCCAAAGGGAAGCAGTTGGCTGGTGCATGAGATGGCTGTGATCTGCAGGACACTCTGCTGAGCCCTTCACCCTCCAGTGCTGTTTTGCACACAAAAAGCCACAGGTCTGAAAGCATCACAGTAGAAGATGACCCTGGGTACATCATCCAAAGGGAAATGTCCTCTCCTACAACCCAACAGTCAAGATTCAGGCTCTAGTTGGGGGTTTGGTTGAAACTCTCCAGGCAGGGGAGCTCTCTGCAAGGCCAAGTCTAGCTTCAGCTCCATCCAGAAAGCTTTACAATCACAAAGGCACTGCAAGGAAATAAAGTGAGGTTACTGAGTGCTCTCCCTAAGCCAAAAGACATGGAGTACATTGAAGGTACCGTCTGGCTTATGTGATATCTCAGTATCATTTATTTACCACATGTGGGTGAATCATCTCTCACTTGGAGAGCAACAACACCAAGGCCTCATTGTAAAACCAGTCAATAATCTGTGCTGGAAGTAATTAATGGGCAAATATCAAACATGGCTGCCATATGCTGCTGCTTCTCCTGGCTCTCCAGGCACCTGGGACAGCCATCAAAGGTGGAGACATGGACAGAAAGGCAGGAACAGTGCTATGCTCAGGAAGGAAGGGAGACACAGTACCATGAGAAAAGCACTTTCTGTGGCTGAAGCTGCCAAACATGCTTCCTGGTGATCCTGCTTTTTAAGGTACAGACAACAAAACCTGCAATCAGGGGGACTGCAGAATTGTAGGGAGGAACTTACCTGCAGAGCATGAAGTCATGCAACATGAACTACATAATCTGATTTTTTTTTTCACCAAAGGGAGTAAGTGCTTGAAAGTTAATGGAAAATAGCAAGGATGGAGTCTTGTGCCTGCTGCTGGCTGAGTTTGAGAAAGACCTGCAAAGCCAACTTAACTGACGGGTCTCAGGCTCTTCCCTCACCATGCCAAAAAGCATTTAGCACCAAGATGCCCATGACCAAGTGTGGCAGATCACCACATGAGACCTGGCAAGCTCATGTGCACCAACAAGTATTGGCAAGAACCCACGGAAAGGAAAAACATGCTTTGTGCAGCTGAGTTCTGCAAGAGCTACTATCCCTAGGTCAGTTCTGATTAACACCCCAGCTATCAGTGCTGTTCCACAGCCAGTGTCTCAAACAGCTTCTGTGCACACCAGACATGAAACGCAAAGTCAAGGCGGTGTTTGAGACAGACCTCAAAAGAGGTTGAGCACATACTCAAGGGGTTATTCCACATCCCCCTGTACTAACCTTCCCCACAGAGCCCCTCACCTGTCTCCCCATGTCAGGCCTCAGCCCTTTTCCAACACATTCCTTCAGTCACCACCTCATCCCCAGGCACAGCAGACACAGGAGCTGCCACTAGATGAAAAATGGCTTCCACGTGCCTGCACTGTGGTAGCTGTCTGCATGAAGGTCACCCAGAGTGATGCACAGAAGGATGAAATACTCAATCCACATATCCACAGCAGACCAGGAGCTTCTCCAGGCCCTTCACTGCAATGCACCCAGCCTGCGATCACCAAAGGAAGGTTGGAGCACGCTCCTGAGACCCAAACCTGAGGCCAGATCTTGCTCTCAGCCTTTCACAGCAGCACAGCTACCCCAAACACATTCTTGGGTGGAGTGCTGCTAGTGCTCTGGGATGCATCTCCAAGGTATATTCTACAGCAGAGAGGATGTACACCAAGTTATTTGAACATCTGAGTGGGTCTGGGAAAGGAAACTCAGATGCTGCATGCTTACGTGACTGATGCTTGAACTAGATGACCTTTAAAGGTTTCTTCCAACCCAAACCATTCTATGCTGCAACACCAACATTTTCCCAAACATCTCCAGCTGAGAACATTTAGGACATTTGTCTTTCCATAAATGAAGATTTACCAAAAACTATTTTTGCTTGAACTGATTAACTTTATTTACCCTGCTCAGAGGGTAAATAATGTCAGGACAAAACAACCCACAAGTCTAGCATTTAGCACATGACACCTCAAAACATCATCATTCAGTGTTGGAGCACCTTGCAGGCCTGTTCTGTAGGGAGTGGGTCTCATCCCAGGACACTCCCCAGGCAAACACCAACAGCCAATGTCCAGCATCTACCATGTGCCAGAGCCTCCCAGTGCCCTCTATCAGTTTTAATCAAATTACCGAGGTATTTAAACCCACGTTGCCCACATTTGTCCACTGATGATTTCCACACCAGTCACAATTTCCATGGCATCTGCCCTTTCTCAGCTAACAGTAAGACCAGCAGCACCTCCTCAAACAGACCCAGGCCTGTAATGTGGTTGGAGCGCAGGACCGGAGTCACAGCTTTAAGTGGAGGAAATGAACATGAGGACAGGTTTAAAACACAGTCATGCCATTTTTTTGGTTAGGAGAAGGTTTTTTTTCCCCAACAAGTGGGATTTAACAGCTAAGAAAGGGAGCAGTACAACGCTGAGGTTAAAACAGCCAAGTAGGCTATTCTAATTTGACCAAGCAGAACTTCACCTCGCTCTTCATTTATCATCACTGAGCGAGAACTCATTCTTGACTTTTAACAGATAGATTGGTTGCAGAAGCTGCTGTTACTGATCTAGTTGGAAAAGCTAGACTACAGGAAATTTTTCTGAAAGAAATTAAAAGTTACATCTACTACTGGGCCTCATTGCAGGGAAAAGAGGGGAGCCTGAACTCCAAGTTCTCCAGTGATGGGTTCTCAGCCCACACACCTGTGGAGTTAACACTGTATGATGAATGCAGCACAAGGCACATAGATGGATTTTGGTCACTTTATTAAATGAGATATTAAATAGTTTAAGTTTCAACTACTAAACAGCACTTTGAATGGTGAAAACACAGATAGTATATCGTCATACTTGAATGCTTCTTCTCTTTAAAAACACATTTCCAGTCCTTATATATATTACAAAAACAGCCTTATAGGAAGAGGGGACACCTTTTCTATAGTACTTAGGATATTTAATACAGAACTGAAAAGCCATCTAATAGAAACAAAGGCAAGTCTTCACAGCTGTATGATTTCAGCAGCCAAAGCTGGTTGATGGACTGAAACATTACTATACAACTGGGACAAAACATATACAATATCACAATACTAAGCAAAAACGCTTTACATCCAAAGGAATAAACAGGTTACAAAATGTGGAGAATTTAGCAGGCAAAACTGTATTACAAGCAACATTTTTATTTGTCATCTTAAGCCATTTTATCTAGTTAAAACATCTAAAACAAATATAAAAATGAGCCTTTTATTATTTTACTGATGTATGTTCCGTCCTTAAATACTGGTTAAAGCTTGATGTTATACTCAAAGCACATTGTTATGCAGCTAAAATGTCAAGTGAGAAATGGGTATGCAAAGTGGTCCAAGTTTAATTTCAATGCTTAGGTCTGATCTCTGCATATGCATTAGTCTTCTGTTACCCAGAGGTTTGTCCAGAATAAAAAACAAAAAAAACAAAACAAAAAACCAGTGCCTTGAAATGTTGCCTAAAACTTCCACATTTAAGTCTTTGAGTTATTATAAAACTCCACTGAACATTCCCAGGTTTGGTAGAAAGAATTTCTCTTACTCACGATACGTAGGAGCATCCGTGAGAGTTGCCCAGAGTACAATTGCCTTCCAATGTTTGTCTCAAAAGTCTCACGTTTTGTTTCTTCTAGTGTGAACAGGTCTCTCCTTGCTCCCCTCCTCTCACATTAAACTGAACTGTAGAGGTGGCAAAGCACTAGAACACACTGAGGTTCTCCTGTGGTATCTTGTAACAAAAGAGTCCAAGACAGCAATGTGTTAACAACCAAACTCTGTTCAGATCACAAACCAAGTGTCAAGCACAAAAGGAAATACCACCTAAGATTTGTGTATTCAGATGCGAACCCCACTTTTCCTCTCAGGGCAAGAACTCCAAACTCCTGCAAAAAAACCTCCCAGGAACCATAACAATTTCAGTTCATGTCAGAAGAGTCCAGCAGAACCTGGAGCCAACACCTTCATCTGCCTGCTTCTCCAGAGTTCTCTGTAGTAGATACACCATTGCCTCGAATGTTCCTCTCACTTTTACCCCCAAAATATAAACCCTTTTTAAACCTTTTTTTTTTTTTTTGAGAGATGGGGGAAGAATCAACCCAAACTATACTCAAAGAAAAGCCCTATTTGTATATAATAACATCTTCACAAGCACAAAAAGTGTGGGTAAAGAGAGTGCTAATGATATCAAAGCAACAAGAAATTGGTTGAACATAGATCAGAAGTCATCTATATTAAGAGAGAAAAGAAAGTCAAACCAAACAAAAAACCCAAAAATCCAAGCCCTCTGTGTACTAAATCCTGTCTTCACACAAATGACAGGGAGTGGGGAGGAGTATGCAACAAAAACTCTTATCTAATAGAGGAAAAGAGATTTCACTGTTCTGACAGCTCTGGAACTTGCTACAGCACTTTCTTTGTTTGGATTTTAAATCAGCAGTGGTTCTGCCACTGTATAAAGATGTTTGTTTGACAGGGTTTGACCCTGGATACCACCACCACTTTAACCCCCCAAATACTAGGAATTTCTTGGCCTGTCTCCCATTGCCGGCAATGGGAAGAGACAGTAGCACCAGCATTAAGGAGTTAACAAAAATGTGCTTTGTACTGGACTCCCCTATAAGATAAATCAGCGTGTGAAGGAAAAACATCTCCACCTCTGGGATCACTCTTTTCAGTTTTATGTGATGGAACAACAAACAAAATATGGCAGAGGACCAGGGAAGCATCATCACCTCCCCAGGTCACTGTTTAAGGCTGTACACACAGTTTTGATGTCACTGCACGACTCAGGAGTTTCAGAGCAGTAGTACTTAAGAATATTGCACTCAAATTCTGTTTCAAAGGGTATTTTAAGTTCCTGTTTCATTCAGCACAGATGACAGAGTACGAGTCCAGACCTCAGTCAAAAGGAAACTAGACTATTTCCCTTAGAATATTCCCACTAATATCAAGAAACGGGTAGGCAGAAAAATATTCCATAATTTGAGGAATCAACTCTAATCAAGAACTCAGCTGTTTCCAATTCACATGTGGCAAACCGAAGCGTACAGACCTGTGGGCCTTCCTAAGCTGCTCCCATCTGCTGACAGCTTCACAGCTACTAAAAGCAAGCGTAGGAGTTTAGACAGGAAACCTGTGGAGATGCTACTGTTATGGGAGGACTTGTTTTCACTGAAAACAACTTGTTATCTCCTGTACTCAACATATGTAAGAAGATTCTAGGCAACATCACTGACAGCAGGGAGAATGTTATGTCCTATTTAAACAAAGCTGAAACACTAATATGGAACATGGCATTTAAGGGGACCAAACTATTTTTTAATTTTTTTTTTTTTTTTTTTTTACAGTTGAGTTCTGTTAAGCCATTGATTCCTAAAAAAATAAAAGTTCTTTCTCTGATTTTAACAATCCTTTAGGCTTTTAGTGCAAAATCACATTGATTTCCCTTGGGAAGGCCCTGGATTTTTGCCTCGCATTGGGGGTGGTGCTCGTTGTAACGGTGGTGGCTGCAAACCACCAGACACTGACTGATACATTCCTCTCATATCTATCTGTTGGTAGTTGGAAGGATTCATGATTAAATTTGGAGGCTTTGGCATCATGAGATGACTCATTGCTGCTTGCTGGTAAGACATCTGCTGCTGTTGCTGCTGATTGTACTGCTGCTGTAGTCGTCTGTTCATGAGTATCCTCTGAACACAACTGATCAACTGTGAAGAGAAAGAAGAGATGCAGTGAGTTCCTGACCCGACTCAGCACCTCAAGTATCAAGTTCAGAGTTTAAATCAATTTGTTAGGGACAGCATGGTCGACAGAAAAAAGCACCATTGTTATCACCAGCACTAATGTGATGGTATTCAGAAGCTGACTACTGTAGAAACCATTTAATAACACCACTTAGGGCTAAGCTCTCTCACTGACTTGCCTATTGTCTTGCAGGCAGTGTGTAGGTAAGTTGCCGCAGCAACACATGACATAATTTCCAGGTATAACTCACAACATGATTTGTCAGGTACCTTTTATCTCCCTTTGAGAGTCCTGCACACAGACTGGCACTAAATGTTTGTCTAAGACAAAATTCTTTTCACTGACATTATCTGGGCAACTTTCAGATTCTGCAAAAAAATTCTGAGCTAAAGCCCCACTAACAGGCCTTTCTCAGATGTGTTCATCCTAAGCTGCTTTCTGAGCTCCAGAAGTCATATTTCTCTTTAAATCTCATGACCTTGAAAGCAAAATGCTCCCACAGAACAATCTGGTGAGTAGGTTTATAAAATGAATTTCACAGAGTCTCCTTCAAAAAGGCTGAGAGCAGTGCAGCCCTATGGACTGCATAAGAACTATGTCCTCAGGTTCGCAAAGACCCTTACGCAATGCCAGCAAACACTTGTTCACTTGAATACACTTTCTCCAAGTACCTATTTATGTACCTAAGTTATGTTATGAACACAATGACATGCAAAGTCCATCTATCAAACATGGACAGCCAATCAAATACATATTAGATGTTTTACCATCTGTTGTTTAGTGAGGACGTCATTGTAGATGGCTTCTCGGCGCTTGACATCAAGCTCCTGGCTTGCCTGCCTGCTCAGTGCCAGGGCCTGTACTTGGCTCTCTGTGAGTGTCACATTTTCTTTCCACTGAAAAGGAAAAAAAAATTCAAAATTTTATTGGCACATTTTAACAACAGCATAATGGTAACTGAGGTCTTGCATACGCTCAGACCAGAGCTACATCACAAGTTGAAATACAGCCCAATTTCCAGTCAATCTAAAACCATACTTCATCAGAACTAAAACTGTGAGTTATTAATTCTTCAGACTGCTAATGAAGGTATTTCACCTTCAGACTATTGGCAGCAAGTGAGAAATGTGGTAGTCCAAGATACATAGGCAGGGACAAGCTACAGGAAATGCATTCTACTTGTGTTTAATTGGTATTCTTATTTGCAGAAAATCAGCTTTTTCAGAGTATGACAAATAATGATGAATCTAAAGCACTAGCCCTCTACGGCTCTAAGTCATCTCAACAGCATCAAGGGTTAATGCAAACTGCAGAGGTAAAGATCAATATAAACTGGAAAGTATCTTCATTAATGATGCAATTAATCTGCTGAATGAGCACATATAATAATAATTTCTTTGCCTGATGTTAACTTTTTCTCACCTCCTGATCTAACCCCACAGTTACCCATTTCACTCACTATGGTTGAAATGATGTCTTCAAGGGGCTGAATTCTTGCTGCGGTTACACTGTTGGTTGCTTCCACAACCTTCTCTCTTCCTTGATTAATAAGGTCCTGAGAAAACACCAGAAAATTAATTATAAAGCAAAGAAACAAAGAGTACCAACCTCTTCTTTGCCAACCTCTCCTTTGCCAACCTCTCCTTTGCCAACCTCTTCAACATTCTCTTCATCTTTGCCTTGTGTACCTAGGCATTAATGACTTTTTTCTCTCAATCTGCAGAAGCCAGTAACTCTAAGCACCTGAATGAATCTCACCACAAAGTAATTGAACAGTGTGTACAAATCTGTCAATTTGTACAGTGCACAGTAATTATACAACACTGCTTTTATACCCAAATGTTTTCAGCTCATCTGCTACATTTCTACTCAAGCAAATTTTCTGTCACACTGACTTTAAAAATATTACAGTTCTATCTCATTCTGCATGTTCAAAATAATGTCCATTACGGTAAATGACCTTTTTTAGTATAATACTACCACACATGCCGCATTATTCAACACAGGTCTCCCTGATCTGCACTTTGTTAGAGGTCTTCAATTCTTTAGCACAGACTCTTCATCAGATGCTAGTCGGTATCATGAGACAACTGTGCACTATGTTCCTGCACTTCACAGCCTGGCATCTTGCTAGGAAGAAATGTTCCCAGCTACTTCAGCTAGGATGGGAAAACAAGAGCTGAGGTAACTGGGGAACAGAGCATCTCTCTCATTCCTTCTCAGGCAAGAGGGAAAACGCTAGATGTGGTAATAGATATCTGCAAAGGATGCAGCTCATCATCCAGGATCCTGAGACACTACACAGGTATAGGTTTCTTTGCATACAAAGAACTCTATTAAAAAGAGGGTACAATTACAGAAATGTCAAGATATTTCAGAATGACATTGGCCAAGACTTAGAGCCACACAGACACGTTATGCTACCTGCATTGCTACTCACCTCCAGCTGTTGATTGCTCATTGCTGACAGAGCACCCAAATTGAAAGGAATATATGGTGTTTGAGAGCTGAAGTTTGTGGGAAGCATGTTGGTCCCAGTTGGCATGTTGAAACGCATCGTCAAGCCCTTAAAAACACAGAATACATTTATGCTTGAAAAACTCTGGGAATTTATAGTCTTCTACAACGCAAGAAATACCATATGCAGACAAATCAGCCCTTGGAGATGACGAGAAGCACTCTACACTGCACATGAAGTCTCAGCAAATGAAGATCCTTTCCAAATCTCAGTTCAGAAGGACATCTTAATCAGAGAGAAAATGATGTTCTAGTCGTAAGTAATACAGGAGTTTAGCTTAACTGAATTTATTTAATATACTAACAAACCACGACCAAGCCTTATCAGTGTATATGAAGTTGTTAAAGATGCATGTTTCATATTGCTAATCCACTACTCTTGAGCCTGACCTGACTGAAATAACATTTTGAGAAGTGAAATGTGTAATTCATTAGCAGCAATATAAAGCCCATCTCCCATATGGATTTCTCATAGGGTGATTTCATAGAATGCTTTTGGTTGGAAGGGTTATCTAGTGCAATCCCCCTGCAGGGACATCTGCAGATACAGCAGGCTGCTCCAAGCCCCAAACCACCTGAATTAGAACGTTTCCAGGGATGGGGTTTCTACCACCTCTCTGAGAACTGAGTCAGGGTCTCACCACCCACACTGTGAAAATTTTTTTCCTTCTCTCCAGTCTAAATCTCCCTTTCAGTTTAAACCCATTACCCCTTGTCCTGTCACAACAGGCCTTGTTCAAAGTCTGTCCCCAGCCTTCTGATCAGCCTCTTAAAGTCCAGAAAGGCCACCAGAAGGTTTCCCTGAAGCCTTCTCTTCTCCAAGCTGAACAACCCCAACTCTCTCAGCCTGGCCTCAGAGCAGAGGGCTTCCAGCCCTCTCACCATTTCTGTGGTTTCCTCTGGCCCCAATCCAACAGGTTAATGTCCTTCTTGTGCTGAGGATGCTTACTGGATTACATCTTTTTATTTCTTCTCCGTCACAAAACTTTTTCCCAACACTGCAGTTGTCATTTGTTCACTCAAGATGGTCAGTGACAATTGAAATATCCACTCTTTGTACTTCCAGATTACTGGTCAGATGTGAATACTAACTGTAGCCTTTCCAAGAATTTTCTGCTATTAGACTCCAGATACCATGTTATCATATTCCTTTTACAGTAAAAAAAGTCTGTAGCCAATTTACAATTTTCTTCATTCTACCACCTGCTTAAATATCAAATAAACAAGACACAGGCAATAATAGGGAAAAAATAAATAAAATTACATTAAAAAAATCAAACTTTTAGATACTTTCTGAAAGGTGTTTATGTTTGTGGGATTTCTGCAAAAAAATTTTAAACCAATTGTATGTTTTAAATGGAGCTAGAAAAGTTCCTTCATTGGTAAAAGGCTTCACAGAGGACACAACCTGAGTTTTATTATGAAAAATACAAGAGAGTGTAAGTAAGAGAAAGTAACTTTTCAACAAAAGTAACAAAGAAAATACACACGAAAGATCAGCATTGAAAAAGCAAATGAGACACAGTATTTTCACTTTTCATATGTCAATTTTGCTTTCCATAATATTTTTTTTTGGCCTACAACGTTATTAATTTCCACAGAACAAAGTGAAAAAGTAAGTGGTGCTTAAATCTGGAGAGGTTTGTGCTCATGCGTTTAAACCTTAGATAGTTTTACCTTCTTTTCTGCTTCATATTCTGCCCATGCTGCCTTCCTCTCCTCTTCAGTGAGTTCCTCTTCCTCCTTATGGTCCAGGAGTGAATCATGTTCATGATATCCAACAATATACTCTTTATTGATCTGCAGCAGTTCTGCCAGAATCGTGTCCTGTTCAAATGAAGAGAAGATAAAACGAGGAGTCACTCTGCAGCAATACTCTATATATTGACTCTTTGTGCATACCTAACCTACTGCTTGGACCCAACCTCAAAAACAGCAGCTCAGAGCACTCCAGAGTGAAACAAAATTTAAAAATAATTAAACACCCCAATTTTCCTCAGAGGGAGGATAATGGATTAACAATCTGTTATTGAGATGACAGTACAATCACTTAACAAACCACAGGAATGCACTCAGATTCCACAACAACAAATGCAGATTAAGAACCTAAAAAGAATGGAATGTGCTCAATAATTTTTCCCTTTGCTTAGGCTGGACACCTGAGAGGACCCACCAATAATCTGCATCTGTAAGATATAAAGAGCACATCTATCGGATTTAAAACACTAAGTAGTACTTTGGTCCATCAACTGGTCATCAGCATTCAACAGACAAGGCTGCTTGCTTAAAACCTGAGACAGATGTTGAGATAAATAGTCAGCCCCACCCATTTGGTCTATGAAAGGTCAAATCACTGCTATGAATTGCACTGGATCGGCAGGCTGCAATTTAGACCTCTATATCCCACAATGCTTGACTGTTTTTAAGATTCACCAGAATATTTACAATATCCCTTAAATGTCAAACCACTGTGAAGGTTTTGTTTGCAGGCAACTAACATTTTATATACATTTTTTTACATACATATCTGCGTTTGATGATCTCAAAGGTTGTTTCCAACCAGTTTCTATGACTCTACATAAATCTTAGCATTCAGTCCAAGATTCATAATACAAACCCACTATCTAATTGCACTTTTGGATCACTTCTGAAATGACTTACAGTCAATACATTTAATATAGTTATTGTTATGGAATTGTATGAATACCTACAGACCCCCCACTCCCCATCACACTCTCTTCTCCTCTAGGCATTTGTACCAACAGAAATATGAACTGTCCTACCCTGACATTTTATAATCTAGATGGAACAATGATTGGAAAGAGTGGCTTGTACCCCACAAGCACATTTTTGGAGCAACACTGGGAACTGCATGTGGAGGTCTGGGAAGACCAGTGGTTTTGTCACAACAGCCACAGAAAGTTGTTTGTTTCTCCGTGTGATTACAACTCAATTATGTTAACCAATTGTGTAAGCTAGTCTTTGTTCCATCCTTCTGCTATCTGGTTTCCCTACACTGGAATCACTGCTTTCATCACCTGCTCCTCAACAAAATATTCAATACCAGCACATCTAAGAGACACAAGGAACAAATTAACAGTATTTTGGGGTGCTGGGAGAGAAGGCAGAGACAGAGAACGGATGCAACAACAGCATATGATGAAAACATCTAGAAGTAGTGGGTGAAGTCAAGACATTACCAAAGCCAGCTGAGACAACTGAAGTACTCTACGCGTGCCATAGCTGTGCATCAGTGTGTGAAGGGGTCGTGGACATGCATATGCATTCATTTCCATGGTAACAATATTATTGAAAACAATACTGAAATATAATCCACACTCAGCCAACACAGTCTTCGAAATGTGGTTTAAATTACATCCAACTGCATGTTTGCTTTTCTTTGTTTAAACTTTTATTTTCCACTGACTTTAATGATGAAGCTCAAAAACTGAGATACAGAAGGTGCTGTTCCACTTAAATAAATTCACTTTACACAACAACAACAAAAAAATCATCAGACTAAGTATTTCTTTTAAGTATTTCTTTTCATTTGTTTAGCTTGATGATAGAACAATGATTATCAATTGGTTTAAAAGCTTTAAGATGAAATCCTGCTGATGAATGAGAAACTGAAGAGATTTCTAATTTTCAGAAATGTCTTTTTAAAACCTTGATGGAAATGAAATGCTATGGAGAGGTAAATGTATTGGAAAGGAAATGCTCCATGAAGGAATTCAAGTTATGTTGTAATGTATAACCAAGTTTTTACCAACCAACTGAACATTTAATAACACGGTTAAAATAAAAATAAATTTGAATGAGTAGCAAATTCTTCTGATTCTGAGATAAACAGCCTTCCAAATTCACAAAACTGTCCCTTTGTACAGCACTACAGTAAAACACATGCCCTGGTTCTGTCCTGAAGTAGTATAAAATAATGATAGACTATATCCAACTGCATCTGAACTATTATTTTAATCTGCTTTTCCAATCTGCATTACACGACCTTAACTAAGCCAAGTTTTCATTCCACGTAAAAATGTGACTGTGATTCTAATCCACCAAACACACTGGTTAGGGGAAGAATAACCCAGGAACAGAGGGTGCAGCAGTGCCAGCTGTGAGGGACACACCATGCCCCCCCATTTCACTTTGTCCAGCTTCCATCTTGTATATACTGCTCTGAAATACAAATTGCACTGGCCAAGCAATTGCATACACAAGTACTGCACTTATCTCTGAGCCTAGCTATCAATATTTGCAGTGAAAAAAGCTTTTTCTCCTAGCTATTTATCAGCCAAGTCTATCCCAGTGTATGATCCTTTGGGAGCTTAGTGCTAAGAGTTTGTGAGAATCTACTGAAAAAGAAAACAACCCAGAAGAACAGACCAGTCATAAATCAACTTAACTTTAAAAAGACTCCAGATCCTCTGCTGAATTCAAAGCAAAGAAAAACGTAGCACCCAAAATACAATCACAAGACATTAAACACCATTTTCTCACTTTATACTACCTTCTCCTTTGGAATTGCTTCTCTAGAGAAATTATAACTAAACCTTTAGCTCAGTTTAGACATGGAGTCACCACATTTCCATAAAGCTCATGGCCTCTACACAGTAATTATTTCTACACTTATACACAGCAAATTTGAGCAAGCAACTACTCAGTCTTAAGGCAGCTGTTAGACCTTTTTTTTGACTGAATTTCTGCAGTCCTTTTCAGCTTTGTAAGGATGGTGGATCAATTAAATCAAGCAGTGGAAGTTGAGACTAATTTAGTAATTCATGAGAACAGCATACATCATTACAATATTCTGTCAAAACCAAGTATTTACATTGTTCAAGAGGCAGAAATTGTTTCAGAGGGGTAAGGGCAGCAAATCATACAATCACCAAACTGTTTTGGTTGGAAGAGACCTTTCAGGTCACCGAGTCCAACAGTTAACCCAGCACTGCCAGGTTAACACTAAACCATACCACTCAGCACCACACCTACACAGCGCTGAAATCCTTCCAGGGATGAGAATTCTACCACTACCCTTGGCAGGCTGCTTCAGGGCTTGACAACCCTGGGAATGGATCTCTGAAGTTTTGGTTGTAGCACAACACACATTTCCTCATGAACCATACATCCTGACTCCTCAGCATTCCTCGGCAACCTGAAAGTGTTGTTCGGACCACAAAGGGCAGAAAAGTGCTGCTAAAATTAAAACTTGACACAAAACTTTGATAGACTTCCAGGGAAACTACATATTGCACAACTGCCACATGACTTTTTAAATGAAGTAGCAACATTTACCATTTCTCAACAACACTTTCTACGAAAACTGGTCTTTGACCTAATCTTGGATTATTGCAGAAACAGAACTCTCAAGGATGTACACAAAAATGGAGCTCTCAAGGACACATTTTAAAGATCAAGTAGTTTTTCTTTCTACATCTACTCACACATCGGGTTTACATCTGACTTTTCAAATGATACAGAATCAATTCTTCTAACTATTAAAAGCCAAAGAATTAACCCCTGCCCTCACTTTTCTTGTATCACAGAAGTTGAAAAGTGTGTTAAAACTAAGTTATAAGAACTTTGATAGCACTGAATTGCTTTCTCCTCAACCAACATGATTCCTGGTTGCACAACTAAAGAACCTTTCTACTGTGGGGCATCCCTGATGTCAAGAAGTTCTCTGACTTAGTAGACATCCCACAGAAAACCTATCATCCCTCAAGCTTTTCCACATTCATGCTTGGAGATGGAAAACATTTCAGCTAACTCCTAGTTAGAACTCCCCTCTAAAAAGCCTGCACAGAAGAGATCAGTTCTAAAATACATATTTTCAAACCTCTTTGTCAGAGTGTTCTGAGGAATCTGTTCTTTCTGAGCAAGCCATATCTCCACTTGACACTTCAAGTGTATTTATGGGTTGTAACCTGGTGTTTTACACCAACGTTAAGGATTACAANCAATTCCTTATCCAGCGAGTGGTCCATCCATCAAGTCCATAGTCCATCCATCAAGTCCATTTCAGCTAACTCCTAGTTAGAACTCCCCTCTAAAAAGCCTGCACAGAAGAGATCAGTTCTAAAATACGTATTTTCAAACCTCTTTGTCAGAGTGTTCTGAGGAATCTGTTCTTTCTGAGCAAGCCATATCTCCACTTGACACTTCAAGTGTATTTATGGGTTGTAACCTGGTGTTTTACACCAACGTTAAGGATTACAAAGGTAATCACTTTGCTTCTGCACAACAGTAAAATTACAGTGATAACACTGTTCAACAGGCTCTGCTTTGAAGATGAGAAAGAAGCCTGAAGACAAAGAGAGACAATTACACACAAAAACTGGAAAAGGCAGAACTAAAGCCTTCTTTTACCCTAAATGCCTGTTTTGCTTTGCTGCTAATTATAAAGGAGCAGTTTGAGCTTTGTAAGCAAGGGGCAGACAGTTCAATGATGGAAGAGGAATACAGGTGACATCTTAGTGGCCTTTGTTTCCAGCGGAGCTGCAGAGATCAAGTTGGGTGTGCTAAATTTCCCACCAACGAAGCAGCAGAGTATCATGCAACACAATCCTGAAGAAAACTTAATTTCCAAACGCTGCATAATGAATCCATTTTACATTTCCCTCTAAAAAACATTTCCCATTAAGAGTTTTCATAAGCACATCAATAGTTTTTAATCATCTTCTGTGGTTAATTTAATTGTTAAGGAGTTTTATAAAGATAAATTATGCATCTCTGCTAAAATGATACTGGGATAAGGAACAGTTAACCTTCTGAATTAATAACCCTGCACAAATTAGAGAATAACATCCACTGTGGTATTTCCTACAGCTAATACTCGCTTTGGATTGTTTATGTAGGTTTTTAGAGAATTGGATTGATGGAAAAAGACAGAATAGGAAACAGAACCTAAAAGTTAACCTTAGAACCTAAAAGTTAACCTTATGATATAAGGCACCAGCCACAATTCAATTACACAGATCACAGGAATCAAGGAAGGAGTCACTGCAACTCCTGAGCTAGTTCGGTTCTGTGTGCAAAGCAAGAACGTATTTGTGGATAAAATGAAAATCAAATATCCCACTTTGATGAACTCCACAGAGAAGGCAAATGAAGACGAAAATAATAAAACCCAACAAGACTGGGATCATCAAAATAGTAAACATAAGCACCAAATGAAACAGACCTCTCCTGTATCAATTACTACCCTGATGCGAAGCCAGGTCAGGCAGGATAATACCCAGGCAGCAGAGAAGTCACTCTAAATGTAAATATTCACTTGCCATGTTTCCTTGGCTGAACCGCCCAGGGTTCTTTCCTAACAATTTGCTACCCAAGGCACATTTGACGGCCTTGCAGAACAGACTTCACTTCTACCCACAGACTCCCTGCCCAAGGCCCACATCACAATCCATACTTCACATGTTAACAGCTACTGATTTTTATTAACACTCCTAGAAATGCTCTCCAGCCTCTTACAACGTTTTGGACAAGTTTACACCTCAACTATATCAAGAGTCTATGAAAACACCAGCCACCACACATGCCACATGCTGCTCTGCCACCCAGCACATCTTGGGAGCTCTGTACCTTCTACAACATTTCACAACTCCACCTCTAGCTCCTGGTTTCTGCAGGACCTAAGGGAGTTCAGTATTCAGCATGGTTCTTCCTCAACACCAAGACTAAGTCAGGGGGACAAAGGAAGGGAAGGAAAATTTGGGGGTTACTGGTAGCTTCCCATATTCTGTGAGACTAAGGCTATTTGTTTTCAACAAATAAATGCAGAAACTGCTAAGATAAGAGTAATTTTAACCTGATTTACAGCCTTTTGAACCAAGATATTAAAAAAGGGGAATTAGAAATTTGCACATAGTATGTAGTGAGACAGTTCTCTAAAAGGACAAAATGCCATTCAATACCCATTTACTAAAACAATGGGAAAAAAAATTTGAGAATTCCAGTAGACTGCTTTGCTCTATTTACAGCCAGGGACTTGGTTAAAAGCCTCCATTTTCAAATTAACTTACACAAACCTTACAATGATGGCTGGGAGGGAATTACTATGGAATTTAAGATTCAAAAGTGAATAAAAGTTAAGTTTGGAGTTTATAAACATTCTCTTTTACATCACGAGTCATTCATTAATTATTATTGTAAAAGAAAACAATTTTCAATGCATAATTTTTGCACTGGATTGACTAATGCTTTGAGTAAACACAGTAAGTGGTTTCACAGCTTCCAACCTACTTTTATTTTCATAAAAATAAGTCTCAGCAACAGTAAATAATGATTTACTAGCAATGAGTTTGTGGAAGCATAAATGTATATGGTATAAAATAACTAAGAACATAAAAAATAAACTAAATCCTATTAATTACAACCTACATGAAGATTTTATTTTTTTTTTTAAGGAGGAAAAAAAATAATTTCCCAAAATAAAAAGCATACAACATTGCACAAAAACATGAAATAGCATTTTCATTTCTCTACAATTTCCCACTTATGGTGAGAAACTCTGTCATAAAAACAGCTCAGATACAGTCATAAAAGTTTGTTTTCAAGGGTTTTAAAATGCATGTGTAATAGTGACTAGCACTTAGAGGGCTAACACTTCCTAAATCCCTCTGGCAGCTGCACAGACACTGTAGGTGGTCTAACAGCCTGTTTCAGAGAACGGTTTTGCTATTAAGAATGTCAATATGATGCCTGACCATGATTTATCACACTATAGTCGTCTACAGATAGGCTCAAATGGAAAACATACCAATTTTGCTTGGCAATTAATAGATTTACAAACTGGAAAACCTCCCTCCACATACCCTGACACTGCAAAATGGCATAAAACTCCAGCAGCTTGGAAATACAACCACTTAACTAACTACAGGCCACATATTTATGTGGTACTCTTAATTAGCTATTCACTTAGTAAGAACTAAAGATAATTGAAAAACAGCTTAATGATGAATTAGTCTGTAGCAGACCACATAAAAAAGAATAAACACAAGTACAAAACCTTAACCTAATCTTAAATACAATCTAACTTGGTAAAAAAAAGGAACAAAATCATAACCAAAGCAGTTATTCTTTCCCATGTAATTTACTCCTGCTTGGCTGTAAAACTTGGGGTTTATTTTTAGTCTCAGTTAGTAAATTTTTCAGCTCCCAAAGCTGTGAATCACTACTACACAGAGCAATGACAAAGAACTACTACTGCTTATGCCATCTCCATTACAATGAGATTTAGGCAGGTCTCATCGTAAACAAGCCACTGTGACTGTGAAAGTTGATTTAGCACCAAGTTGGAAAAAGGTCTGATTTCACTACTTTGTATTATCTGAATATCAGCATTCTCATTGAGATGTGTACGATTATCCACTGAAATGTCACCGCTCTCTGCTAGTACTGGCAACAATAAGAATAGATGACATCGCCTTAGCTTGTCCGATTTTCCTCAACTATATAGCAAGTGAGTACAACTTTTCCTTACCTCTATTAATGGTCCCTACAAGAACAGTTTAGAAAGGAACTAAACCCTGCCAAGGCCTGGCAAAAGACAGCATAAATTAATTTAACTTTTAAAAAAGTCTCACCTAGGTAGATAAAAAACAGATCATGAAGCACAGCACCACCTCACAGATCTGTTAGCACAAACTGAGGTAACACTTGCTATCAACAGCCCCCACTTAGACATTAATTTGAATCCTGGTTTCCAGCAGTAAAACTTCAATTAGGTCAAATTCTGTGAAAAAGTATTGTTGTTTCTTCTGATTTAAATTTTTTCACTTTCAACTGAAGAACTTTTCCTGATGCTGTCAATTACAGTGAACGGAAACTAATCCAGCTCATTATACCATCCATTATAAGATTCACATGTCTTATTATGTTTTCTGCTATTCACCTCCATTCAAAGTGAAAAACAGTGCTCTGAAGTGAAAACACAACGCTCCTCTCCTTCCAAGATCAAATATCCCATTGTCCTTAAAGAGCTACAAGTCATTTTTATAGCATCCAATTTCTCAGCAATGTACATCAACTTACTTTTGGCAACATTGGTGTATCTCTCTTCTTTTTCTTCTCTGAATTTGGATCATCCAGCAGATCTGGCTCAAAAGTGTAGAGCTCTGTAAGCTCATTCATAGTAAAGTGACGTTCAACTTGCTGCTGGTCGACAACGCGGAAGGACAAGGACTGCTTCGTTACCTGACGATCATATATCTTATCTTCCATTGTTCCCTACAAAATCCAAGACACTCATTGCATACAAATTCTGGACCTTCTTGTCACGGTTAAAAAANAACAACATGACAGCGTTTTCCTCCTTTCTTTGACCCTGTATCTATAAACCACCACTATGAAAAGCATCATTTCAAACAGATTTAGGCAGGTCTCAGTGAAAGAAAACCATTCTCATCTTCTCATCTTAGAAAACACCTCCTTTGTTGAGAAAAAGAAAGAAAAAAAAAAACACCTCCTGGAAGCAAACACAAAGTAGTATGAACTGTGCATGTGACAAATGTCAGCTAGTTATTATTTCAGTAGTGTTTTGAAAAGATCCAATTTTTGTTTCAATTCTTCAAAGTAGTATTATGAACAGAAAAAAAAAAAGCAATTTCCACAGCATGTACCTTACTTTGCTGTACAAAAGAAAACAGATACCATATCACTGGGGTGGAGAGGAGAGAGGAAGAGAAGTAGTCAAGTCTAATTCATCACAGCTGTGTATGAAAAAAATTAGATCCTTGATGAAAAAATGAAAATTACTTTTTCTTTTAAAAAAAAAAACCAATTAAAAGATGATGACTATGAGAAGTACAAGAACAGCACAGCCTGTTCTGAACATCCTAATTTTAAAGAGATATCAACAGTTCAAAAGTGCACATAGGAAGCTACAAAAATAGACTTAAGTCTGAAGAAAAAAAAACAAACAAAACATTCCTGACAGTAACATGTTAGGTAAATAATCTACTGAAGTTGGCAAGGGAATAGTGACTTGATCAGAAGTACTGTTACTTGGAAAAGGTCTTCAGTCTATTCTCTAACACCTGAAGGACTGGAAGATGAAGCAAGATGCTTCTTAACAGAACTACACTTGGAAAAAAGCATGGATCAGTGACTACCAGAATCATTACATCTCTTTAACATCTGTGGGGTGTGATACTAGTTTTCAGATGATGACTAGATGCATGTTTATAAAAATGCTTTAGTTCCCTGTATTTTCATTCCAGTTGGCCTGTCCCAAGGCCCACACCAGAGGACTGCAGAAGACAGCTACAATGAGCAAGCCTATTGCCTAACAACCACAGCCCATTAAATTAAGAATTCTTAGTGATGTACAAATCAAAAAAGCTGAGAACATTATTTGGAGTCTGGATGTGGGAATCACTGCTAGAATCCCGGAATTACTGCTACACAAGGTGTCAGACAAGGTGGGCTTAACAGGAAATAATTGTAGCTGTTACTTCATTTACCAATCTTTCCTCCAAGAGCTTTTTCAGTAGTCAAGTAACTGCCATCAGGTGAGGACTGGAACATAACTGAATCAATGTGGACCACTACAGACTTCAACACGAGGTCAAATAGTCACAATTTACGAACTGAATTCAGGACCAGAATGTACCAGAAAACTACCAGACAGAAACTCACCTGAGCCAAAAACCTGTACACAAACACAGGTTTGTTCTGGCCAAAGCGGTAAACCCTGAATATACTCTGGATGTCGTATGATGGGTTCCAAGAAGCATCAAAGATGATGACCCTGTTAGCAGCCACGAGATTAATTCCGAGGGAACCTGCTTTAGTGGATATGATAAACAAGCGGCCTCTGGGACAGAGAAAGGTTGCAAAATGTTACTATTTTGGAAAAAATATCCTTGTCCTCATGTTGCTGTGTTACTACGGAGATGTTTGTACACTGAAACAACTCAGAAACTTCATTAAAATGCTGTATTAAGCATAAAACAGATGCAGCTTTTACAAGGACAACACTTTCAGCAAAACATACGCTTCCAGAATTACAGATCAGAGCTTTCTGCAAACCAACTGTTAACAAAATGTGTTGGCTAAGGAAAAATTTTAGGTTCTGCATTTTCAAACTCTAATAAAATTAGTTATATCGAATTAAAACATAATTTTAAACAGGCATATCCCATGCTCTTAAAACTGTTTCCTGGCTAGCAAACTTCCAGGATAACTCTAGAATTACTTGTTGATGTATCTGCCTTATTTGAACACCATCCCCCTCAGGTTCAATTTAAAGTGAGCTCTTGACAGATATCTGACAGAATAAACTATCTAAGAGTTTAGTTCACTTTGTCCAAATTAACTGGCTTGCTGGTGGGGGGGTTGTGTGATGTTTTGGGGTTTTTTGGTTTTCTTTTTTACTTCTTTGGTTGGTTTTGGGGTTGTTTTGCTTGGGTTTTGGGGGTTTTTTTGATTGGTTGGTCAGGGTCTTTTTTTGCAAGTGTGTCTCTGTTTGGAGCTTGGGTTTTGTTTGGGGTTTTTGTTTGTGTTGTTTGGGTTATTTTTGGGTTTTTTTGGGGGGTTGTGGGTTTTGTTTGTCTCTATTTTGTTATTATTCTTTTCTGTACAGTACAAGTGGTTGCAAGAGAACCATGTCTTTTATTTTTAAAACAGATCTAGGAAGGTCAGTTTCCTAACACACCAACTTTCAAACCTTTCTACATATCAACTTTCAACTCTTTCTATCTACCTCTCTATCCAAATGTGATTTGAAATCACCACCTTGTATAAACAGTGGATGGTTGGGAGGGACAATTCTGGAGAGCTACATCCTTCTGTCTGGCCAAGCGACTGCTATCTCCTGGCCAAACCCCATGAGGTTCTGACCTTCATAAAGCGTTGTAGCCTTTTAAGTAATTGCAATACTGATCCAAATTTCTTACCATTGAAACAAGAATGAAAACATCAAGGATACACTGAACAAGTATTGATCAATACAAATGGAAGTAACCTCAGGAACCTAGAAACCTCCTGTTGTTGCACATTTTTTGTACATGTTCTGCACCTGACAACACCGCGGTATATATTTTGCCTAGCCTTAAGAAGTCACTAAGCAAACACAAGTCAAAAAGAAGCATGGAGTAATAGAAAGAGAAGGGGGAAAACAAAGTGTATACATAAGAGGAGATCTCACCTCACATTAGTTTCATCATTAAATTCTTCAGCCCATTTCTTTCTTGACTGAGCTGTAGTTGAACCATCTAAGCGATAATAATCAATGTTTCGGAACCACTTTCCTTCACCTATAAATGTATCAAATGATTAAAATGCTGATTGCCTAAGCATCCAGGTTGATAATGCTAGATGTACACAACTCTATCTAGTAATGCTTGGAAAATTATGTAGTAAAGCTTGCACAGTAAACTATAAGATAGGTAACACAACAGAAAATAACAGCAATTGCATTTGCGATGACCCACGAGCCTGCGACAGCTCCTACAAACAGAATCACAGAATGGCAGGGGTTGGAAGTGACCTATGCAAACTACTTTTGCCTAAAACTGTTAAAAAACAATATAAAATAAATGTTATCAATACCATTCTACCCATTTGCTTTTGCCTACCTCCCCCCTCCCCCCCCCGTTTTTTTTTAACAGAAAGATCAATTATTTGATATTAAATACACCCCCTCAAAGCAGTTTTACACAAATTGGGATTTAAAGACACAAATTTCTAATCAAATTATGCACCACAGTTAAACTTTACTTGAAGCATTTGAGAATATCTGAGCTTTTTTGGGTAGTTCCCCTCATTCTTCCCTATTTCTAATTGCATATACACATTTGTAGTATTATACAATTTGTTAATGCCTTAACCTGGAGCCAAAGTTAATTTTAAAAACTAAATCTAATATTTAGGCATTATAGGACAAATTGTACTTCTCTAGTTGATCTGTGTAGTTTAATGTTGCAGAGTTAGTGTCAGTAAATCTCTCCCCTACAAACGGCATTCATAAGTAAATGCTCAAAAGCAGATTTCAAAAGTCAAGCTCTAATTGTTTTGCAACTGAAGTACGGAAAAAGCCTCTTTTTGAGTTAATTACTCTGTGAGTTATGGTTATTTCTTATCAGGTGAGAGTGGAAAAATAATTACATCTTAGGGAAGATTTTTCTTCTCTCCCCAGTTCACAAGCAACCTTTCAATTTCTTTGTCCATCAAGGTGTATGCACACAGAAGGCGTCACACTGCGCCACCAATTAAGGAGAAAATAGCATTTTCAGGAGACGGCACTGCTCAGTACAATCAACTATGAAAAGAGGACATGCCTGGCTAGTGAGAAATTCCTTGCCATTTCAGCATCACTATGATAATAATTAATTCAGTATTTCTCTCCCTTCTGAAATCCATAAAATAATCTACTGCAGTCCATATAAAGCCTAGATTTAGAATTTGCATGCTTTACAGCCTGTTTTAAAGCAGACTGATTCTCTTGCATTGTCTTTCTCCCAGTAGGAAGGATCAGGATTTGCCACGCATCAGCACGTTAACATCATTTTGGTATGGAATTTAACAAAATGTCTTCTCTCCTTTCAGATGAACAATTCATCTGCTTAGGCTATATCAAGCGTGGAAGATACAGAATGAAATCAGTAGCAGAAGTCCATAGTGGGATAGCAGAGACCACCTGCAGGGGAGACCAATAATCTCCTGACAACGTCACATGTCGTACAGAGCATACAATACTCCTAATAAAAACTATTTCAAATCTACTCCCTTTGGACTAAACAGAGACTTGTGGAAGAGTTATTAGCTGTGCAATTGTTCAAGGTGACACTCACCTTTATAAATAGGAGGCTTATCTTTGTCAGTTTTCTCCCTGTTGGCCAGCTCCAGAAAATCTTCTATCAAATCCAGAGATATTAGAGACTGGCTAAACACTAGGCTGAAAACAGAAATAGGGAAACAAAGAATTTAACTCTGAAGTTATTTTAATTAATGTATTGCTTTCTTTTTCTTCCCTTCTCACTCTGATACTACTTTTGAAACAAAATAGCCTTTCCAGACACAGAAAGATTTTGGTGGAGTACATGCAAGAATGGGAAAACTCACTGACAGAAATGACCACAGCACGTTCATTCACTTCAGAAAAAACTGAGTTATAGCATTACAAGGACTGAATGAAGAATGCTGTCAAGACTATCAGATGCATAAAGGTCATCAGAAATACTTCTCTAGAGGCGACTTACACTTTGTCTCCAAGCTCCTCTGCCATTCGAAGTATTTCAAAGAGAAGCACCATTTTCCCCGAATGTTCCAACACTTCAGCATCTGCATCAGTGACAAAATCTTTGTACCAATCTGGTGCTGGGCTACCAGGATTAGAAGAGGATGTAGCTTTGCCTGTAAAAAAAAAAAAAATCAACAGCCAAAATTTAAAAAAAAACAAACAAAAAACCACAACTAAAAGATAAAAGGCACGGTCTGCACTTAAGTATTTTGAAATACCAGCTACAGAATTGGTTTCTCATTATTAAGTTTAACTAGCATAAAAAGAGACTTTAACAGTCTCCTAAAAATTATGTATTTAGGGAAAGTGATTAAACACACAATAAACGATACAATCAGAAAACCAGCTCCATGATATGATAAGATCAGTAAGATAAAGGTTAAGTTACTAAAGAAAAATCTGCACCTTAAATGTACAGATATAAGCAGTCTGAGTAATACCTCTGCTCTATTATCTCTGCTTGCTCTACATTCCTTTCAAATTGCAGGCACAACGAATGACAGATGTATTTCTTCACCTCCTAATTAAGCTTTCACCAATATGTTTACTTCCTATAACTTTGCACTTATGATTTAAAAATATTAATTGTGTGGTCTCTCTGCCACAAGAACACTGAGTTCTATCAATGGTCCTTGTTTTACCATGACGAGTATAATATTAGAAGCAGTTCATGGAATTAAGGACCTTATTTTCCATTTTGTAACAAAGCTGAATTCCTGACAGCCTTTGAAATCGCCTTTTGCAAGGCTGAAGCTGCCTTCTATTTTGTTTGCTTGTTCATCATACTCACCTTCATCTGATTTTGTCACAGATGAAGGGTTATTTCCAAGATCTTCTACATTTCCTTCTCCACCTCCACGAGACCTCGAATTCCACACTTTAATGACTTCAACATCATTATCACTGCCACTTCCACTTGAGCTACACTCTTTCTTCATTTTTTTCCCCTTGGATTTTTTTTTCCTAGAATGGTAACATCATACACTCTGTTATTTTTTTACGACTTCTACTGCCAGAAAACATATTCTAACAGATATATAGAAGAATAATAATAATAAAAATTAATTTAAAAATATAGAGTTTCTATTAAGGAAATAAATCCAAAACCAACAAGAAATAAAAGCTCAATTACTTGGTATAATCATCAGAACTTAAGCTCATTGACGCTTCATCGGAATCTGAAGCTATGAACTCATCCAGACTGTCTTCATCAAAATAGCCCTCAAAAGAGAAAAAAACAGAAATTTCATTAAGTTTGTTCATCCAGAAGCTTTGATTAAACCTTTTGCCATCTGCTGCTTCTTCATTTAAACAATGGCAAGTTGTACAGAGGGTTGGCCTTGTGAAATGTTTTAAGAATGACAACATAGCCGAAAAGAAAATGCGACAAAACCAGCAGCAAAATTACCCCACAGCAACAAAGATTTCCATTAATTTGACGAAACCTTACCTACCATTTGGCAAAGCTTATTTGGAAAGTTCTCAATAGAGAGTATTTTGATGTATCTAATTTACCTTATTTTCTTTGCTAATATAGTCCAGCTGCAAACACCAAGGGTGAGTCCAGATTCTGCTCAACATCTGGAAATCCTGGAATAGTTTAGCTCCAGCTTTGCCTCTTCCACCTTCATTGCCACCACCTACACCTGACAATAAAGTCCAGGTTTTAGAGTGAAACCTTTGCCACATACTGTTCCCCCTTTGAACAATCCCTCAGTGCAGTACTGAGTGTTCTTTCCAGATGCACATCATATTGTAACGTCTCTTGTAAAACAGGTCAAATTACTGAGTAACAGGCATTTTTTTCCTAGTTAAAGTTGTCAAAATTAGATTTTCCCCTTTTTCTTGATAATGAGAAACATGATTACATTTTTCACATGAAAGCACTTTTCTCCCCAGTACAGGACTGAATCCAAATCCTCTTAAAAGGACAGTCATGTCTGCTTAAGTTTTGTAAAAGCAGCCCACAGCAGAAGACACAAAATAAAACTTGCATTTAGGTTTCGATGAATTTGGTTCACTACTTTGAGTTACCTTTATTTAATGATTTGAATTTCTGCAATACTCTGTTACAATAAAGAACTCAAAAAAGGCCTAGCCTACTACTTCATTGTCCAAGCACAAAAAACAGTGCAAAGCAGTACACTCACAGGGTTAAAAAGTTTGTTTTTTTTTAGTCTCAATTTCTCATTAAGCAGTCCATTGACTTTAGGTTCTTGAAACAGTTTGGTTTTAGTATTTATTGCATGCGTTATTTAAGGCATGCAAACCTGCAAGACAACCTTCCTCATGTACCAATCATCAAATGGCTACAGCAAAATACACACAAAGCTTATTCTGTGCACAAGACAATCCCAGTAACACCTCCAGAATGTGAATCACAGAATGGTTTGGGTTAGAAGGAACTTTAAAGGTCATCTAGTTCAACTCTATGCAATGACCTCCTCCTCCTAAACCACGCTGCTCCCAGGCCCCATCCAACCTGCCTATGAACGCTGCCAGGTTTGGAGCCTCCATTTCTTTGAAACACTCGTTCCAGTGCCTCACCACCCTCAATATTTTAACAAAGCAATTTCTTGTGGTGATGTGGTCATACAGGAGCTCCATTTGTGCTCCCTATGACTTTGAGAGATTAAATTCTTAGATTTGACTTTCCTAAACCTGAGCAAACATCACAAATATTTGCTATTAACAGGTTTCAAGTTAACAAGTCCTACAGACCTTCTAACTTTCTGTATTACAGAAGTGAAAGAAAACATTTATCATTTCCATTAAATGAAGGAACAACATGCTAAAAATGCTTCTTAAATTATTGTAGTTTATACCTGTTAGAATACACAGGAAAAGGTAATTAAATAAATTCGATCAAGAAGCAGCAACTTCCCTTCATCATTTATCATCAGTAGCAAACACTCTCTATATTTAATGCAAACGAGAAAGTACATTGTCTTACTATGGAACACAGATCTAAAGCAAAGAATTAATGTGGCCAGAAGCAGCCAGCACTGAGATTTGAAGATTTGAGCTCTTTGAAGACATGCTCTGAAGACTTGAGTTATGGTTAGTAGCTTAGGCAGTTTTCTTCCCTCTAAAAGAGGCCCTTTGTCTTTCCTTTCTTGTTTCCCTTCTTCGTTCTCCTATTGTCTCTGGCACTGACAGAGCTGAGCAAACTGGCAGGACACTAATTCAAGATGCAGACAGAAAACAGATAATGCTTCCTGCTCATTTAGGGAGCAGCCCACAAAGGGTTGGAAAGTTGTGAAACAGTGCAACTTCTTTCCACAAATGCAAATAAATTCAAATAATTTGGCTGAGCCCTTGAATTCTAGGTAGATTAATTAAATTGCCTGTTAGGCAGAACACTTTCTTACAACCAGTTATCCATACAACATGGTAATAAATTGATGGCTCCAACACTGCAGCAAATTTGAAGCTCACTGTAACAGGCTTTTTGCCAGAGTAAACCTTTTTCTTAACAGACACTGGACCACGAGCTGCTTCCTCTCATCTGCTGCTTGATTTATTAAATACGGAAGTATAGAAAGCCATTGTACATAAAGAATTCCACACAGAGTGAGAGAAAAACAGTTGTAAACACACAGCACTAGCTCTTACACTGAACAATGGTCTGTGAAAGATTTACACTGGTATCTAAAAAGCACATCAGACCAACAAAGCTGGTGTTGGGAGGCTAAAATTACAAACCAGCTCTGCTTTGTATTGGAAATGGGTCAAAGACAACCTACCAAACTATCCCAACTGTTGTGAATTAAAAGTTCCTATGAAGAGCTACAACAACTTAACCTAAATAATTTAGGTGTATGCCTGTAAATGGCTAATGATTCTTGCTATTAGCTTTTGGAATGCATTTAGCACGCTGCAGAAACAAACAGAACACAAACTATCTGCTTTCCAAAACATTTCTATACAGGAAAGCCAACAGAACAGACAGAAGTACAGAGCTAATTCAGAATCACAGCTACATACAAACATTTGGGCTTGTTTATACACAGTTTTGAAGAGGGGAGGTTGTTTGTTTTGCTTGTTTTATATTTTTAAAAATAAAACACCAGTTTTACTTCCTTTAGAGTAAATGGGCAAAAGGAGTAGCTGGCATTTAGGCACTGGATTATTAATAAAGGTATCAGTAGAAGTGAAATTACTTTGACTGGTCCTTCAGTACTCTTCCCTTCTGTAATTTAACCAAATAGAGGCACTAGACAAAAAAATTGTGGAAATGCAGTCTATCTGGCAGTTTATTCAGGAGATCACAGACTGCACTATCTAGAATACAAAGTCATTAAGACAACACAGTGAGTTTTATACTTCTATAAATCACAACTTAATAGGAGATACAATTAATCCTTCTTGTAATTAAACATGGGAGAGTAATCAGAATAGAAAAACATAGTTTAAAAATTGGGAGGGGTGGAAATTCCTCAGCAATAGACAGGCGTCTGAAGACAGGTGGTTTAGCAAAGTTCAAAAAAAAAAAAAAGGCAATAAACTGGCACAACAGATTATACAGTCCATTCCATAATCACTGCAAAAAGTGAACACACACACACACACACACACACACACACACACACACACACTTAAAGCCTTCAGAAAACCCTATCAGCAGAGCCTTGAACATGATTCACTAAGAAATTCAACCCCTGATCATTAAATAAATTATTTCAGACAGTATTTTAAAAACACAGACTTGCTCCAAAACCCTAAAACTCCTGCTGAGGAATCCGGTTGCATGTACGTGCATGTTTGCCATGGTAAAGAAAACCTCACTATGGGCTCCTTGAGATTACCATTCTGAGAGTCTGTGGTATGTAGCTGTGTATCATTCAGAAACATTATTCCAGTGCCATGACAAACTAAAAAGACAAGCTCAGTAGCTATTCTTTAACAGAAATGATCAGTGCACCAGCTCACAGTAATATACTTGGGGTCTTTGTGTTTTTCCTTATACATCTTTGTTATTAAATAAATGTAACATTTTATTGAGAAGTCACAAGTCCCCAAGACAGATCAGTCAAGACCATACTGAAAGCATGAAAAGCACAGCCATTGTGAAAACCAGACTTGTCGGTTTTGAGAACAAAAGAGCCAATATTTGACAAATAACAGCTTCAGCTAGCATGATGACAAAAGGAAACTGCAGGGCTTGGCAGAGTGCTTACACCAGTACATCTCAATTTTGCATTCTGTCCCTCCTGTCAGTATCTTGATTCTTGGAAGAGCAAGACATCAATTATGTTTTGTTTAGAGAAGGAAGAACAGAGAGACGAACCAAAACCTGGTGGACTATTGTTACGAGGTGTAAATTATTCCTCAAAAAAATATTTTTATTTTGTTACAATTCAAGTTTCAGAGCTAAAGTAAATCTTTAGGGAGAGAGGGAGGAAGGAGCAAAGACATCTACAGAGCAAATAATGCACATTAAAACTGCATCCAATGTATCCACTATGGCAAATAGCCTCTTATGAAATGACCATCAATGTCAGGCACATACCTGTCAAATGATCCAAGTAGTATTGGTAGAGTTTGCATTGAATAGGTGTCATTCGAACTTCCAGAACGTACTCGTACTTTGGTGGGAGGAACTTTGTTAATGCTGTGTAATCCTTCCTCTGTAATTTTACAAGCAGTACTTCAGTTACAAACATGAAAACAACTACAGAGAGTATAACAACTTCTGGCATCTTAAACAACAAAGTACCATGCATAAATTACAATGATTCAGATGCTTTCCAACCACTAAGGGAAAAAAATAGCCCACTGACAACAATTCAGTTATAAGCACTGTCTGCAGAAGCCCATCTTAACTACTAAATGCAGTTGTCTAGTCCAAAGTACATGACCTGTCAACCCCATGTCCCAGTGGGCAGCAACTTCAGTAGCTGCTCTGGTAACTGCTTTCTTGTGTTTGGTTGGTTTTCTCTTAAATACCAAACCTTTTTTTTTGTGAAGGCATGGGTAAGTCAAGCTGCAAGTCAACAGGCAAGTCAGTGTTTGCTATCACAGATGCACCTAGCTTGTTTTCTGGTTTTTGAACACTTGGTTGGGGCAATGCTTGAGTAAAGGATCCAGAACACAGATCTTCTGAGGAACAGCTGAGGGAACTGGGAATGTTCAGCCTGGAGAAAAGGAGGTTGAGGGGAGACTTTCTGGTTCCATACAACTCCCTGAAAGGATGCTAGAGTCAGATGGGAGTTGGTCATTTCTCCCAAGTAACAATAGAACGAAAGGAAACAGCCTCAAGTTTAGGTTGCATAGTAGCAAAGACTTCCTTCTCCAAAAGGGTTGACCAGCCCTGGAACAGGTTGCCCAAGGCAGTGTTGGAGGTATTTAAAAGCCATGTAGATGTGGTGCTGAGGAACACAGTTTGGTGGTGGACTTTCTTTATACTCTCATGCTAGTCTACTCTCCACCTACCACTTCATCCAAACAGTGGTTTACTGATCCTAACTGAAGGACCATTGCACATGTAGGAGTTAAGTAACCTTCACCAGAGCTAACTTGCCCGCACTTTGCTGCCCAAACTCCTCAGCTGCAGGATAACCTCATCCAGCTCACTGCAACAGGAGCCAACAGACAACTCCCATTCAGTACTCAAGATTGTGTCAACTGTGTGGCCTTACTGTTATCTACAAGTGCAGCAAGAAACTCTCATGAGAGTATCCTTTATGAACCGAGTTGTTTTATTCTAAGGAGATTATATGGTAGCCTGAAAAGCAAAAAAAGAGAGTTGCTCCCTGTGGACAGGATCTGCTTTACATAATACGCTGTGAGAAAATCATCTGGGCTCCATCCAGTGCTGCACAAACACAGGCTGCCCAGTATCTGAAGACATGTAGTATTTGCTGCTACTTGCTGTATGTGTTCCTCTTGTTGTCTTTGTGTTTCTGTTCCTCTGTGGCTGTACATATGTGAAGAATTATGTATTCTACTCTCTCACTAGTCTTTCTATTTCCACAGTCATAATTATACAATAAGAGGTCCTTTACTAGCCTTACACAGTGCCATAAATCTTCTATTTCCTAGAACGGTAGGGGTTAGAAAGGATCTCTGGAGACTGTCTGGTCCAATATCCCTGCTAAAGCCAGGTCACTTAGGAGTGAAGCTTTCTTTTCTAGGAGAAATGAATACCTGCTTGTGGGACCATTCCACTATGAGCATTTTCCCCAGCTGATGCCCACTAGGATCATTTAATGAACTACCAACAACTGAACAGCCAGGATGAGATGCCTAGTGCCCACTGAATCACACACCTTAGATCAGGCTGTTGGTGCCTAAGTTCATAAAGCCAAAGAGCAGTAACATCATGTGCTGAGAGCACGCGAGGAGGAGTATCCCAGCAAGTTGAGTCAAAAGCAAAGAATCCATTCCTCTTTATGGAAATCTAGGCAGTTCTAGTTTGAGTCCTAAGGTAACGAGTTCTTCACCTTTTGGACCTGATAAATCATCTCTACCCTACTGTTTTCATTCTCACAAACCAGAAAAAAAATAAGAATTCAGAACCAAGTGGCAAACATTCTGTGAACTTTTTATATGTGTACCTTTTATATGCCTATATGAAATTAAAAGAGAATATTTGAAAGCATCTGATGCTCTACTGTACTACGTAATTTTCTGGTTTCCTAGCAGGAAAACAGCTCTGCTTCCTAATATATGTGTATGCCTTGCTTAGGATATGCTGATATTAGAATAAAAACTATGAAATTTAATGCAGATATCTAGTAATTAGCGAAAGTATTTAAGTAAAAAAATAATAGCTGGGTTGAGTGTAGCAACCAAATAGCAGGTTTACAGGCCTTGGAGTGCTTTTATCAGAACAAGACGAAGTAACTCCTCCCCTTTCCCCACATCTAACTCAAATAATTCATTATAGTAAAACTGTCCTTACCTGAACACACCCAGCTAACATCTCATAGAGAATGTGTGCACGCTTCTTCATGACTCTGACATCTACCAGGGTGGAGTCTGCACACTGACCGTTCTGAATTGGATTTATAAATCGATTGCGGAACTCCTTAATTGAACCTAGCAAATTCTCCTTAATAAAGTTCACCATGCAGTGATCTAGGACAAAAAGATCAGGCTTGGGTTGTTCAAAACGGAAAGTACAGTACTGGAATTTATCCTAGCAGAAAATAAATGAGTCATAGCTAAAATTAAGAACTCTGTTGAGAAAAAAACAAAGCAAACCATCAACCAAACTACTCCAACACTTCCCAGTAAGAGCATCTCATACTTTACAAAGATAACTTCTTAATTTAATGCCACATTTAGAACTACCTCTTTGTGTTTGTTAAACAAATTTTGAAAGCTGCTGTACATCAAAACAACCCTGTAATAAACATCAAATTTACAAAGATTTCAAAACAGATTCAAAAGATATTAATAAATAGAAAAACAAATATTACAACGTGTTAACCAACAAAGGGTAACGTAACAAGCTAGTCTGGAATGAAATTCTCAAGACAGTAACATAAATCACACTTTAGTAAGTTCACCAAGAACATTGCTCTACAACAGTTTAAGATGATTTCAATTGATGCTGCTAGACCTGGTCCACCCATCTTTCCTCTGAACATTCTCTCCCTTCTCCTTTTGACATGCCAAGACTCATCTGATTCTCTGCTTAGTCAAATCAAAGAACTGAACTGTCAGAAAGCTATTCACTCCTGCATTGTTCATTTTCTGATACCCCTCATACAGGCTCCCTGAGGAATCAGATGATCTGTAAAGGTATGGCAAGGAAAAAGATGGAGGAGAAGCCAGATTCCAAACACCTTCATTTTAATTTGGCTTGAACCATCACTGAGCCACATCTTGAGAAAATAATTTAAAATGCAAAATCAGATTGCTGAGCGTTTCTTAGCTATAGAAATCAGCAAATAACTTCATGGTATCAAATTCTTTCCTTCTAGTCAAACTACATCAGTCTATATATTGCTGAAAGACAAAAGTGTATTGGACAAAATAACCACTTCTTAAAGCAGAGAATACTCACATTCTATAAGGTTGTTTTGCAGTGGTGTTCCTGTAAGAATTATTCTTCTCCTAGATCTGATAGAATTCATTGCCTTAGAAACAGCAGATGCTTCATTTTTTAGTATATGTCCCTCATCACAAACAACAAAGTCAGGACCTAGAAAGAAATAACATTAGATTCTCTTCCATCTTTTATAACCCCAAAGAAATTGGCAGCCTGAAGAATCCAGAATTTGTTCTATTAATGTTACTGAGATTTTTTAACTTGTGTGTGGTTGGCTTTTTCAGGTTCTCTCACTTAGCCTTTGCACAAACACAGAAGCCATTCTGGTACACTATAGGCTGCTGCTTGTAAAGTCTTCATGGGTAGGATTAAATACAGCTTTGCAATAGATTCCTATCTGCCCATGCTGCTAGTGCGTGCGTGTCTACTTTTCCATTCACCCTCTCAAAACTTCATCAAACTGGTCCTTAACTCCAGCTCAGGCTGCCATCTACTGGTGCTCGGGCAATTCTGAAGAAAAGAAAAGATCAGGTAACCAGAATTTTTCATTAAGGCAACAGGTCAGCATCAACAGGGCTAAACAGTCTAAGACAAGACCAAATTAAAATCTGATTTGAATTACAGGCAAGTGCATTGCCACCTTGTAGTGGGAAGTCACCACAGAAAGTCACCGCAGCTTTCTTCTAGAAGATGAAACCAAAGATTCTGAACTGCTGTTTTAGTTGGGTACACAAGGAATGTGAGATCCATACCTCAATACATATCCACAATATGCAAAGCAACCCTAATGAAATTTTTGTGTTACAATTTGGAGTTTAAGGTAGGTATCACTAAACTTGACAGAACAAGACTTACATGCCCTAATAGTTTTGAGGTATGGGGCAACTGTTGAAAACTCTTTTGTTTGAAAGTAGTAGTAGAAGATATTCTAGGATCCAGCTAGTAAGTGAAAATGGGTATTTTACCAGATGCAATACCTGACCTCAATTCCAGTACTATCAACCATACTTTATGTACCTTTGTAAAACGCTAACAAAGACGTCAGTTGGGTTTATCTATTTAGCTCTGAACAAGTTGGTATTTGAGGTGGCAAAGGAGCAGTTATCACCATGGACAATCTAATCTTTTAGAATTTAGTTTTCTTCAGATTAACTTTAGATTGTCTTGCAAAAAAGAAACTCTAGGATAGTGATCAACAAGTGACTGCAATGTCCATGTAGGTTTGGAATCTCTCCAGAGGAGATTTTACAACCTCTCTAGGTAGCCTGCTCCAGGACTCCAGCACCCTCACAGTAACTTTTTCCTCGTGTAGGTGGAACTTCCTGGGTTCCAGATTGTGCCTGTTGCTCTTTGTCCTAGGAATCACTGAAAAGAGTCTGGCCCCACCTTCTTGACTTCCTCCCTTTAGATACTTAAAAGCATTGATGAAATCCCCTCTCAGGCTGCTCTTCTCCAGACTCAACAGCCTCAGTCTCACAGCCTTTCCTCCTCATGGAGATGCTTCAGGCCCCTCAGCATCTTTGTAGCTTCTCCTGGATTCCTCCCAATAGTCTCTCTTGAACTGAGGAGCCCAGAACTGGTTCAGATGTTACCTCACTAGGGCAGAGTAGATCTCCTCTAGCCCTCATGGCAGTATTTCCTGCAGAGTAAGGATCTTGCACACAAGCTGCTTCTGCCACGTACAGCACTGCTGAGATGGTTTGGAACCACTTTGTACAACTGAAGGATCTGCAACATCTCCCCACCAGATGTGACAGGCTGTACAGTATACATCACTCTCAGAAATAGTTCTCTAACACATTACGTTTAAAATTAGAATCAAAACATAGAAAGAGAGGAAGGATAATGGTTTCAATGATAGAAAGCAATCAAAATTGTCCAAATACCCCAAAAATCAGTTTCAGTAAAGTCTGTGATTCAATAAAATGAAGTGGTTAGTTCAAAACAAAAACAACACCTCAAAAACTGTTGTTTAGAGTAAGTGAATGATAGTAAAATTAGGAAAAACTCTATCTTAGTAGAATTGTTTGTGGTTTGTTTGGCAGGCCTGTAGCACTGGTATCTTGAACTAACATCTTGGTTACAATTCTACAATTTGTGGGTTTTTTCTTCGTTCTTAAAAAACATGAATGCACTTCATTACAGAGAGAATATTTCTCTAAGTATTCTAAAGGAATGTAAAGCTTAAAGGGACCTCAAGAGATCATTTAGTCCATTTTCTTCATCTGAGAGAAGTTCTGAGAAAAGGACACATCCTCCCTTTACAGAATCATGAGCGATAGGGGTTGGAAGGGACACAGAAATAGGAAACTCCACAAAGTCTCTCTTCTGCTAAAGCACTGTGTGATAATATCTAATTTAAATTACTTCTGCTCCACAACATAAGAAATTCTGCCCTTTTCTTTCTCCATCTGATGTAAACAAAAAAATCCCACTGATAATAAAGTTTTGAGTAACCTGGTCTTACACAGTGGAAAATTTGTCAGACTAAATGTCTTTTTTTCTAGACTAAAAGGCTTTACTCCTTCAATCTTTCCTCAGAGATCACAGTCTTCATCTTATCCTTTCCACTGTACTTGCAGGTTAGTATACTGATATACACAAAGCATACACAGTGACAGATATACAGATAGAAAGTTCTTTTCCTCTGAAGCCAACAAGAACTTCAGTCTGATTTATACAACTGCCAATTAAAGAGCAGTTCCAAGCTAAACACAGATGGAATTTTTATTAGTAGCAACAAGTACAAAAAATTTAAAATATAAATGCAAAGTTATTGAAATGCTGCAAGCAAAGCACAACAGATCTCAATAAACCAAAGAGCATTTCACCGTCTGCACAAAGCATTATGGGAAGCCATTTGTTGCTCTGCATGCATATATAATCCTGCTATTATTTTACATAGCAGAGTTAGTTAATTAATGAAATCACTTCTCCACCCATAAACTTTGGCTAAACCTTCCCTCTCAGCTTCCCTCTTCTGCAGTATACCATGCAATATAAGTTCCTGCTATGGAATATGTCTACCCTAGCAGGATTCATTTTCTCCAGACACGTATCATTAAATTATCGCTCAAATACCAAATTTGCAACTTTTTAAATTAAAAATGCTCCCAGAGGCAAAGGTTTTTCTATTTCCAGTCACAGCAGTAAGCCAGCACATAGCTCCATAACTCTGTCACTGGCAGTCTGCTGTATTGCCCATGCTGTGATTCATGAAGATAGAAACAAATGATGGTGGCTGCAACATTCTTCTCACCAATTTGGCCCATCCAAGTGCCTCAAAAAACTAATGGATAACAAGAAATGAACACTTCTGTCTTTTTGTAATTAAAATAGGAAAAGATTTGAAGCAACACAAATATAATCACAGAGTTATTCCAAGGCTGAGTCTGGTTCCATCCTACCAATCAACTAAACAAAGAGAATAAAACAGGGGGCTCCATCTTCATATGAAATGATTCAAAATCTATAGGGCTCAAATGTGCTGCAGCTTCTGAACTTGATTAAATCTACAAATGTAAAAAAACCAAACTAATCATGAATAGTGCTCCATCACACTGTCTTTATTTGTCTCAAGAGGTTTGGAATCAGAACTGTGTCTACAAGCAGGGTGTAAAAACCAAGAGATGGGACAGAGAAGGTTACACAAGTCACTGTGTCTCCTCCATAAAATTTCATGCCCAACATGCCACCTCTCCCCACAAACCAGTTTTTGAAGTTACATAAATACAGATCCATGGAAGAAGACTACTGAAAAGATACATGATAGCAATCCCTACATTTAGCCTCCCTTACACTTCCCAGAAGGAAAAAAACAACAGAAACACCAATCATTACACCAATCATCACCACTGCACTGGAAATTAATAGAAAGTTGCTGTACTTTAGTCACCACTACTTCAAGACAACAGTTGACACCTTTTCTTCTGTAGCTTTGACTTTCCTAGCAACATTCTCAACAAATCATGACCAGACCAGCACCCTCTGTTCCCCATTTTTGTTGTTACTGGGTTTTGAGGGTTTTTAGTAACTGCAGCAAACCCACTGGTAGGAAGTGCACATTCTTCATTGTTACAAATAATGCTTATGGATTCAACACAATCACACAAATAATTCATCAGCTACTGTACTGAAGCTTCCCTGACTCCACAGCAATAACGTGATTTAGTGAGTCAAACTGGAAGAACATTAATTAATGCTCAAATGGACTCTCTGCAAAGCTGGAGATGCTAGTTCCACTTGGCCAATGCAAATAATCACAGTTATTGCTCCCACCAGAAGAATCCCTTTGTCTGTTAGAACGAAACTCACAGTCCTAGTCTATTATTTGAAACTTCACAAAAATCAAGCTCTCCTAATCACAGAATGGGTTGAGTTGGAAGAGACCTTCAAGAGTAGGGTGCTCAAAGCCCCATATCCAACCTGGTTGTAAACATTTACAGTATAAAGAGCAATTACAAATTAGACAAATGCTGTATTTCATCGGTCCAAAAAAAAATCAATCACAGTCTGTCAAGAAACCTGAAGTCCAACCAGATAATTAAAATCCAAGAAAACCTACCTGCAGAACCAAAGAAACCATTTGCCTTTTTAGCATTCTCAATTTAAAGAGAAGTATGAAATTTACAAATATAGGTTGGACTCCATGACCTCAAAGATCTTTTCCAACCTGGTTAACTCTGTGATACAAAAAAGTGCCTTTTAAAAACAGTTTCCAAAGCATGCAGCAAGCTGCACAGTGTTAAATTGTTTTCAGACATCAGTTGCCTGTTCAGAGTTTCGCTGTTTTGGTGGAACTTGCTAATCCCAGAATTTTTAGTTCTTTTTGACGACCGCTAGATTGGTAATGTCATTTTGGAGTATTTTCAAGCGCTTACAAAAGTTTGCTCAGTTCAGCTGATCTTAAACCAGGCATCCACTTTTTTTTTTTTTTTTTTTAAGTCTAAGTACTTTATCTGCAGTCAATTAATTAGCACTTAATTCTCACTTGTTGGTTCACACTTCTCAAGTACACTCTCAATTGCTTTTCTTGTGTAGTTGCTCCCTTAATGGTGGACTTCTATCAAGGGCAAAGCAGTTTGTGGTTATAATAAATTAGTTTTAGATTAAAATAAACACAGGTTCCCAACCGAGTCACTTCTAATCATCTCACAAAGAAAGCAGTGCTAGCAACAAAGCACTCATTAGCTATTAGAAAAAAAATTCCAGTATATATTCCTGTGGTCACTTTCTTATTTGAATCACAGAATCATTAAGGCTGGAAAAGATCATCCAGCTCAGCCATAACCCAACTACCATGCCCACTAAACCATACCTTGAAGCACCACATCTATACATTCCTTGAACATCTCCAGGGATGGTAAGTCCACCTCCTTGGGCAGCCTATTCTAACACCTGAACACTCACTCAGTAAAGAAATTCCTCCTAATACCCTATATAAATCTCCCCTGGCACAACTTAAACCCACTTTCTCTTGTGCTATCGATGGTTTCTTGGGAGAAGAGACCAACGCCAGCCTCACCACAGCCTACTTTCAGGTAGCTGTTAAAAGCAGTAAGATCTCCCCTTAGCCTTGTAGTCTCTAGACTTTAATAGAAAAGGCTGTTTTAAAAATCTGTTTACAAAAGCTGATGAGGAAATTTCTGAACAATTACTTTTGTAACTTAGGAAAAGCCAACAAAGAAAATGTGATCATTTTTACTAACATTATTGTTGGAATAGATTTCCGTTTGCAAGATTATTTAGCCCATGTACCTAAACCAGGAAACACAGCACTATATACTTGTATATATTTTCACTTACCTGGATCAACTAAAGCTTTATTAAATATTTCTTTAAGTTTTCTACTCTTCACGTTCCTGCCTTGTGCAAGATTACGATACATCTCATAGCCTATTATCATCACACCACCTTCATCTTGCCAGCGCTGCAGCATGTAGCTTCTCTCTTGAGGCCGTTTCACAGTTGCTAGCTCACAGACCTTTCAAAAAGGAAAAAAGAAGCTTACAGTTCTCTGAAAATACCAAGGGACTGGTGCAACTTTTAAATACGTCGGGTTTACTAAAGCAAGGAGTTTGTTCACCTAATGTGCATTCCTTAGCCTATATTTTCAGTTGTAGAGCTTCTCAGCTATGTAAACTGTTCCACTATTTAATTTTTAAGAAGTCTTGAAACCTTATACCTCTAGTTTTTCATCATCTTCTAAACCTTCTTGCCATTTTTCAAACTCATTCAACCAGTTCAAGGCAGTGTTCAGTGGACACACAACCAGAGCTGTCCGAAAATCCAGTTTGTCACACAACAAGACTGTGTGAAGAAAACTTACTACCTGCAAGAGGGAAAAACAGACAAAATGCCAAATAAAACACTAAGTATTAAATGCTAGCAAAGAAAAATAACAATCATTATTCACACACAGTTCTCTCAAAACTGCTCTAAAGCAGGTCACTGAAATACTTTCCAAGTAGCCAGACTGGCTGTACACAGGAAATAGTAACAGTTCCTTTAGGCTTAGGAAAGAACATCTAAATCTTTTCATGTTGCTTGGTGTTTCTGCTGGGCTGCTTGTTTTTGAGAATGAACAAATAAAGATAGGACTAGAGGTAAAAACCCAGTGGCAGAAGAGTCGATGATCCCATGGCAGCTTCAGCTCTCACTCCACTTTTAATGGTGAAGACTGCACTCTACCACACAACTGTACAACACTTGGAAAGTTCTTTCTGGATCAAATCTTGGCATTCAATCTGAGCTGTCATATTTCAAACTGCACTTGACTATGTCTGGAACACTGCACAACAACCTGTTTTTAGATGCTGCAATTAAAAAAAATATTACTAATAGTTTTGCGATCAAGACAAAAGCATCTCATGTTCAAAAGAAAAAAACTAGCCATGAAGAACAATTACAGAAGTTCCATGTCCTGGACTACCAGCAAGTCCCTAATTGTCTTATTTCTCTGATCCTTTATTGCCATTCTTCTCTGCATTCTTCTTACTGCACACAGTAAGGTCCTGTCAAGAGGACCTCACAGTATTTTGTTTGCTAAGTGACTAACAAGATCATAAAGCTGGCTGCTGTCTCTTGCAAACTGTGTATTTACACAGCACAGTATATCTACACAGTGTATCTACAGCACAGAAGTGCTGAGACAGCTCTCATACAGTTTGGAATTCCAGCACATTGATATACTGACCTCTCTACAAATGAACAGATATCAAGCCTTCAGGTCAGGGCTTCCCAATACAATGGGGAAGCTTCTACCACAAATGACCAAGATGGAAGAGGACTGTGAAATAGCATTTCCTAACAGATCCCTAACAGAGAATCCCTTCATCACTGTAGGAAGAAAATCTCTTTGAGAACCATCATCGCCATGCTATAGGGACTACACTCCAGGGAATGAGTAAAGTACGTCCAAAATTGGAGTCTGAAGGAAGAATTTAGAATGAAGTGCTGCATTAGCACTGTTTGTTAAGGTGCTCTAGACTTGTTGGTCACAAACTCAACAGAGCACTAGGCAGATCTGCCAAGCTAAGAAGGGCACAGGAAGACCATTATTGAGCCTTAGTTTAAGTCAGTTGTAATCAATTCCAAAGTCTGCAGAAGTGCCAAGTTAAACTTCTAATGTTGCAGTTCCAGGCAGAGATGGAAAAGTTTCATAAGTCACTTGACTGGTCACTTGTCTCAAGAATGACAAGGGAGTATCTCCCTCCTCCCAGAATGAGGAAACAGCACCAATGAAGGTCAATGACAAAGAGATAGAAGTAGTTCTACTTTTTTGAGAGCGTTTTCAAGTGCAGGTAAGGTTATCCTTCTTCAGAGTTCTCCAAAATTTCCCTCTTTCCCAGAATCAAAGGGAAAGTTTCCTCTGTCAAATAACTTCCACTAAAGGAATTCCGAGGAGCAGACCAGGAAGCAGAGCATCAAGATGGGAAGCTCTTCTCAGTTGTTTGCTCATAGCATTTGTGGTGATGTTACAACCAACTAAGTAAAAACCCACAATCTGTGAAGGCAGATCCTTGGAAAAAAGCAAAACCAAAAAGAATTTGACACCCCTGGCTGCCCTGAAAAATCATGAATATTGAGATGTAAGGAATTCAAGAAAAGCATTTTTCATCCTCTATTTCTTTTGAAGGTGAAGGGCATAAGCTTTTCCTGAGGCCTACAATGATTATAAGAGACTAAAGAAAAAGAGCCAGGAAGAGTTTTTCATAGCAAGTGCCTGGTGATCAGTTTCAGACAAAACACTAAGATGGCAACGGAGCCTCAGATTTTAAAGACTAATAGAAATGCTAAGCTGTTCACTGTGCTACTTTTACCATGACAGAAGAGCCACTTGTATCATACCAAGAAACATGAAAATATTCTAAGGAATACTACAAAGAGTTTAATAAAGCAGTCTTCAGCATTGCCAGGAGAAGGAACATGCACTGAAGTGACAAGGAAGGCCCAAAGATCTCAGGAAGTTAAGAATTGCAAACCCAAAGAGTTAGAATATTAAAAGTGCTAAAAAAGGTTGAAGGTGTGGCCTGCGGTTAACTGCCAGAGCAATGGAAGGTTCTGGTCTTATATGTTTGTGATGCAAAACAACCCAAAAATATGAATGTATGTATGGACAATTACAGAAATAGAAAACAAATGTCTCCTGCCACTCAACCCAGAAGAATCTGAATTGTAGCAAAACACTGTTTATATTAAAACACAAAGCATTTAACTTTAGACACTAAAGAAGTGTGGCATAAAAAACCTGCAACACACAACCCTGATAAACCTCTACTTTATCAGGGCAACAAATCAATTGAAAAAACACTGAGAAAAAAGTGAACTTAGTTTAAGGAGAAACATATGAATGAGGAAGATAGAAAAAAACAAACCCACAACCTGCTTGAGATCATCAGTTGGGTCCCTCAATCTCCTACTAGCTGTATTTTCTTGTTCTGAGTTGCAAAGGAGCTACAAATCACTTATAATTAAACACGACCTTTTCACATGAAAATGCATCATTAATCTAATTTTATACCTTTTAAAAACAGAGAAAGCACAAGTCTGTATCAGAACTTTCACAGTTGTATACTACGAAGCACAACTTCTTTCTCAAGACTTCTTTACAAAGCGTTTTCTTTTACTAACCCTCATTGAGTCACTGCCTAGAAAACTGCGAGTTTTACTATGTTATGAAAGTCAGTAAAATTGGCTTTTGCTGGATCAGCTTTCGAGGGCAAGCTACAGATCAGTAAACCGCACATTTGTTTCTTACCTGCAACGTTTTCCCCAGACCCATGCAGTGTGCAAGAATGCATCCAGAACCAGGAGATGACTTTGTTTTTTTCACAGATTCACAACAGCAATCCCACATGAACTGAACACCTGAAGGAAATCATTGAACACCTTATTAAACATTCCTTTTATTCAAGTTCACTCAGTAGGAGATAGGTGTGATCACTCTAAGATCATGGTAACTCTTAGCGAAGCAGTGCTCTGGATAAATATTGATTCATTTTTGTCCAGAGAGTTTGATGTGGGTTCATCTTTCTCTTAAACTTAATTACATTCCCTGTTTTCACTGAAGTTGTGGCAGTTGGGTTAGAACATACATGCAGACTGTAGATAATTGCATCTCAGAGGCAGGGTGGAAAGATGAAACAGAGCAGAAAGCAGAGATAGAACAAAAAGTGGCAAGGACTTAATGAGAAGTCCTTGCAAGTATCTGGGTGAATAAGCAAAATTTTCCAAAACCAACCAGAAGAAACCCTGTCATGACAAATCACATGTTAAGTTTTTATGCCTGAAGAGGAAAATAATCAAGAACTGTGAAAGCTGAAAAAGGAAATACATGCTACATAACAAAATGCATTAACAACTTAAAAGTCTGCTGGGTGACTTTTTAGTACTCTGCAATATATTTATTGAGGAGTTGTACTCTATTATGCTGTAGTCAGCACACATGAGTTCAACTTGACTGCTCGGGTCTGGTTCAGGGCACCTCTCTTTAAGAGTTGAAACACGCCCACAAGCTGCTGACTAAAATGAAGAGGTTATAGATGAAGAACTTTGAGGAAGATTTAGAATAATAAAAAAAGCTGTGGAAAACTATGATTGGTTATTCTCCTGTCTAAAGTGAATATATTAATTCCTCAAGTATATTTTTTACCCATTATACTGATTCTGCCTCAGTGTGGCTAATGAGACGATTCTGAGGACCCTTCCAATTTTACATTTCCAATTTCTACATTTTGCCTGTGAAACAGAACTATGCATTGCTCATCTCACTTACTTTACTTCAGATGTTCAAAAACTAAAGCATTAAATGTGACATTCTGGCATCTGCTTGCCTAGGAGTTTTTCTTATGGTACTGATTTAGGTTGCAGTGGCAGGGGGGGGGGAAAGACAAACAACAAACACGCACACCCACCCACCCCCCCTCAAATAATTTAAAATTTTTTTCTTACCATCTACTTGGTGTGGTTTCAGTCTGGTAACTATACTCCTGTGAACCTGCACTAATGGTTCTTTGGTTTCTTCATCTTCATCTAAAACCAGTTTGGTTGTAATGGGACACTTTAGAGGTGAAGCATCTTCTATCTCTATCACCTTTAAGTAGAAACAGGGCATCATAGGAAAACTTCACACATCAGTTACATCAAGCATTTGACAGACACCAGCTTTAGCAAAAGCTGGCAGTCATCATTTATTTAATAGAAACCTTAATTTCTTTACTGGGCATCACAGTTTACTTTGAGTGACTGCTCTCCCCATGGAAAATACAGCCACAGGCAATTGAAACAGCTTTATAAAGACCTCAGTAGCCTTCAGCAAAACTTGTCAACGTTAACCCATAGGAAACTACACATAAAACTTGTGGTTTACAAGGCTAAATGTAAATATTGTTAAAACTACATATCAAGTTAAACTGAGACAGAAACACATCATCTGAACATCATCAACAGTTCAGCTTCTTATCACTTCACCAAGAAAACAGAGCATACCTCTCTTAGTTTCTCTCTCTCCCGTTCTCTTTCTGCTATACGTTTTCTTCTTTCTTCTTCTTCTTTAAGTGCATTTTGTGTCTCTGTTCTAAGTTTATCATCTTTAATAATTTTCCTTATTTTCTTCCTGCCTTTTCCAGGAGATTTTGAATCATCATTTTCCTCATCCTCGGAATTACTCTATTACAAATAAAATAAATTAAGTATTAGCAAGAAAATAATCCCACAGACCATAAGATCCAACACTTTTAGGCAAGTAAATTTTTCTGTACACAGGTGAGAGTATAGCTCATAAGAAATGATACTTTTTAAAAGAACAATTTAGCCAGCATGACAAAAGAAATTCCACCTTAACTATAACGTATTCTGAGACACCGAAGATAAGGTCAGCTTACAAAGTCAGTGCTGATGGTAGGTACTGGTATAATCTGACTGTAGCAATGACTATTATTAAAGAACCTTTTTTTTCTGTTCCAGTGGTGCTAGACTGGATCAGCTATGATCTATACCCCACAGAAAAGGAAACTCTAATACTAAGAAAACCTTAATCTACTATGTCAACTTCTACATTTTGTTCAGAAATTCCATTTACTTTGAGGATGCTATGAAATTTTAATCAAGATTCAGACAAGAAATGGTTTTAGCTACACACAATGCTTTGTCTCCACAATGGTGCCATTTTACAAGCTTTAGCACTGAAGTAACATGGTGAAAAAGTGTAATTTTTTTACTTTCTACAGAGTTGTTTGAGATATTCCAGTCCCTTAGAGATTACCAAAAGACTAAGCAACTCCTTTTCCTATTTATTAATTCACAATACACAATAAATATAAATTTAAGAACACAATATAATACCTTATTGTTATTTTCACTTGAAGAATCCTCTTGAACCTTTATACGCCTTCGTTTCTTTTTCTGTTTGTAGCTGCGCTGGTTTTCCTCTGCCTCAGCTTTCTTGGCAGATCTAATAAACAAAATAATCCAGAAATCCAGAGTATTACTGATAAACAATAATTCATTGCCATACTGAAAAAAAATGATAAAAACACTACACAAACTACACCACTAACTAATAGGATATAAACTGCCTTTCATGCAGTCTGGGATTTACTTCTGTATTCCTTCCTTCTCCTCAACTCATTGAACACATATAGTAACAGCTGACTCCAGAACCTGAAGAATCTCAGGACTACTACATAGTAGTTTTCTACTTCAATCTACCATTTCTGAATGGACACTGACATAAAAATTCTTATTGTTTTGTTAATCTGTTTTTTCATACTGGTTCATCAAACTGCTGTATACCACATACTGTGGCACAAATTCAGAATTGTCACATTTGCTGAAAAGTTTGGTTTTTAGCAGATAGCAAATTACAGACAAATACAATCAACTGCTTTAAGGAATGATTTTTATCATTTACCAGTTCACTGCCCAAATTCCATTATTAAAATCCAAAACCCAAGCACAAGATGAGCACAGTTAAGTGTTATTTATACCTTGTTCTTGGACGTTGCTCATCTTCAGACTCACTGATTTCTTCACTAACTGCAGATTCATGAAACTCGGAGTCATTTGAATCATCACTGCTCACTTCAAGGGGAAAAAAGTACGATACCATGTTGGATAATTACTGCAAAGTTATCAACACTACGCACCTAATCATACAACAAACTCCCTAAAAATAAACAAACATTGTAAAAGATCATTTTAGACAGTGAGGGAGCCATTAAACATAGTAAGAAAAAGCAACACAAATATAAGGGGTAGAGTGGAAAATCTTAACACATAAGCACTAGCCCAGTCCTATGTCAGCAAGACTTGAGATCTTCAGGCATGAAAACATCTATGGACAGTTTGCAGGCAAATGGCAGAGAGCATTATCTCAGAAGGTGTCATATTTTGAAGGTCAGGAGGAGAGAACACAGCAGGGGACAGCACAAAACTTCAGAAAACAAAAAAGATAAGTGAAATGGCAGCAGTTTTAAACATTTCAGGTATGATTTCATAATCAATACTTCACCACTTAGGCAAACAACCCTTAATTACTAACAACATTATGTAATTATATTACTGTATTTATGGTTTGATGTTTCTTCAGGTAATAGAAGTTTAAAAACAACTCAAAAGACAACTAAAACCAGCAGCATTAGGTAATACTTCAATAGCTATTTTTAGGAGCTCTCACTGGCATTTATAGGTAATTAAGAGCAGCATGCCACTTCACACCTTTAGAATTTTGGCTTGCCCTTGAACACAGTGGAAAGCTTAACTGTTTTATGAATGACAAGGTCTAAAAGAAGGATTGTTTTGCGTACGTGGGGAAATGGAAAATTAATAACATAGGGCTGAAACCCAGTGAGTTTAAATACATTGTTCTGGTTGAGTCTAGTGCACTCAACATTTAAACTAAAAAATCCTGAGAACTGGTCTGGGTGCACCTTTTCTGCACATTGCCACTGTAATTTACAATTGCTTCCCTTGAAGGAAACATTTTTGGTGGAGTTATTAAGTCCATAAGGGAAGAAAAGCATGACTATACACTCAGATAAAAATGAGAGCGTTCATGAAGGCAAGCAGTAAAGAAACTGCTCTGCATCTTTCACCTAGCATTAGCGCAACACAAAAGTACTGTGTACCCTGACTTCCCCTGGCCACAGAACTGTGCAGCGTCTGCACCAACCACCACTGCAGTAAGCATTTATTCCCTCCTCTGCTCAGAACTGCAAGGGGGTGACAGCTCCTTTGTTCTTGCATGCAACCGTGAAAAGGAAAAATCCAAGTCGAGAATCACTTCACAGTGCCATCTGCTGTTCAGCTAATGCATGCAGCATTCATATTCCAGGACAGTGACATTTCTGAAGCACAAGGGTCTACTAATAGTGCAAGGGTCTACTAATAGTGCAAGTTAAAACAGAAATTACGTAAGGGACAAAACTCTTTTTCACAAATAAGATATGCTGGGGTTGTCTTTGTTATTTAAGATTAATATTCTAACATTCAGAAAGATTAATTCAATTCAGAGAACACAGTAAGCAGAGAGAGTTGCATTTGTACTCCACATTTTAAACAAAACACAGAAAACGGAATTTCATATTTAACACCCAAAGGAGTTTACGGAGAGATTTTTAAATTACAGAGTTCTAGGTCTCCATTCTGATGTGCTTTGAGGTTATTCATAGAAGTAAGTACATTTTGTGAAAAAAAAAAGGTCAGGATTACGTACCTTTCCTTCTATTTCTGCGCTTCCCTTCTTTTTTCTCTTTTGGTTTCACCTTTTTTTCTTCATCGGATTCTCCATCGCTCACTGTCAGCTTGTGCCTCAGCAGTCTGTGTCTGTATCTGGGCTTCTTTGATTCCTCTTCCTCTGATTCTGACTCAGAATTGTCTTCTTTCTCATTCTCTTCTGTCAGAGTAAAACATGCAGACTGATCATTTTTTTTCTAGTTAAATCCAGTAAGAAACAACATATGAATCAACGTAAGCTACATTCTTTGCTTTTCCAAGTAATTATGAGCAACAACATACTGCTGTTCCCTCAAATTTGAAGCATGTTACAATGCCCAAACAGTTGCAGTGCTGCTCCAATGACTGTGTACGTTAGTCAGATCTCTGTCATGCATTCACACTTCCTACTGCTGTCTAGATTACTCCTCACAAATCCCTACGACATCTGAACTGGTTACACAAATCAGACCACTAACAAAAAAAACCTCACATTTATGGGAGACAAAGAGACCACAGTCCTCATGATCATGTACACTGGTCTCTGTTTGGCAACTACCTATTAACATCAATGACTTTTGAAAACTGAAGAAACTTAATAATTATCATTTTCCCAAGTGACCTTGGAAATTATGACAGGCACTACAGTATCACTTTTTCCCCAGATGTTTTTCAGTGCTCACCATCGTCTGCTGTGTTTTCAGTTTGCTTTCCAATTTTCTTTTTTCCTTCATCTGATTCATCATCTGAAGATGCATCCTCATCAGAGGAAAGATTGGCTTTGATTTCTTCTAAAAGCATTTTCTTGGCAATTCTTTGAAGCAAAACAGAAAAAACTATTTATTCCATCATTCAAGGAAATCTACAAATGATAAGTGTAATCCCATACCATTGAGAACATCAAGAAAAAGGCGGAAAGCTGAACAAGAAAAGACATGATAAAAAGTCATTGTTGCAAGACAGGATGGATCAGCAAACACCTCATTTTAAATGCAACATTTTAAAGAGCTTTTAGAAAGCAGATCTGTTAAATGTCCCTTTAAAAAGATGTTTTCTGTTTTACAGCAAGACTAGAAATAACTAAAAAAGGTACAAAGTTAAAACATTTTGCTTTATTCATCATCTATTTGGATGGACTATTGTTAGTCCTGGGACAGCCACCTAGATGAATTCTAACTGCAATAAGAATGTGAAGATGTGAAAGATCAAATCCTAATACCCAAATGATTCCCTCAAAAAATAGCTATCATGCTTACTTAATTTATATCAATGAGATATAAACTCCTAAGACACTGAAGCTACTTGACTAGGATATATGTGAGCACTAACAGGTTTAATAATGGTGTATCACTGAACACACAACACACCTTTAAAAGAAGGAGAAAAGAATTGTGATATGCATTAATTCACAGGTTAAAAGTAATAATAATAATTCATTACCCTACCTCAACATAGCTTGCCTCCAGCTGTATTACCATTCTAATTGCCTAAGCCCAATTAAAAGAGATGCTGTAGTACTTGAGGAAACTCATGTTGTCTCAAGGTGAACTGATACCATGTGGCTTGGGTGAAAACCTCACACTAAATCCCTCATGTAACTACAAGCGCTTGCCTTGCAGTAACTAAAGCAAAACCAACCAAACAAAAAAACAGATGTGTGCATAAACAGATGCATGCAAAAGGTTTATCAAACACTGTGGGGCCTGTATTTCAGAGAAAAAATATGGCTTATTTCCTCTTCCACAAACTGTTCACTCAGGTCTCTGTTTCATTTCAGCACAAGAATATTTTCAGCTAAGATGTGAGAACTTACTATGGAAAAAGCATTTTTTTTACACGCTCTCGAAACACTTAAAAAATAAAATCTTAAATGAATCTATGCAAGGTAAAAGCTGAAATGATTATGCCAAAAGCACAGCAAAGTAGTGGACTTATTTGAGAACTCATACTTCCAGGGGAAAACAAAAAATATCCTGAAAGAATTAAACCAGGCCTTCTTCATATAAATACCACAACTATTACATCTTTTGTTCCATGATCATCAATTTCAAATGAGTGGGGTTTTATTCCACAGATCAAACTTGGTCTTTCTTGCCTTTCAGGAGAATTAACGTAGACTATATGTACATATCTCAGAATAAGGAAGCTCTCATACCAGTCAAAACAATAGTTCAAGCCCCAGGAACCTAAACCACATTCAGCCCTCACTTGGAATTGGCAAAGGAACAGTGATCTCTGAAGTACAGCTGCTTACACATCAGAAAATTACATAGTTTTGGGGTTTTTTTATGTACCACTATAAACCAGATTTTAAATGTATTTCACTTTTCAGCATGTAACATGTCCTTAAAACAAATAAACTTTTCAAGGGAATTTTCCCAAGGTACATCTCCTAACACTTCACACATTGTGCTCTGGGGTTTGAATGGCAGTACATTTTCCAAAAAGACTCTAATGGTAATTCAGTATATTCAGTTATTATTAAAAGACTGAAGTTTAATAAACATTTAACAGGCTCAATGAGTCATAGACTCCAGTGTCCATCAGAATCCATACTCTCTTTTAAGAAACGTCTTGAGAACGAAAAACTTTAAACCACACAACTCTTGGTAAGCTTTAATTCCATATATATCAACATATCACAGTGCAGCTGCAGTGAAAGTCCACAGACAAGTAACATCCTCTTCAAATTACTTTTTGCATTAGGTCCTTCCAGAGGATATGGAAAAGGGACTTTACGGGGTTGTTTTGTTATTATTTGGTTGTTGGTGGTTTTTTTAAACCACATCACAACATGTTCAGAAGCAAAAGGAACAAATAGTTTCTTACATAAGAAATTAAGACAACTTCTTCCATTTCTTAATGGTAAGAAGAACTTTTTCTTCAAAATGGAACCACCTGAAATAGCATGGGTTTGCTTCTCTTTAAAAGCTTTTAAGGTACACTATTATGAATCCTGTGCCAGGACATAAAAACAGAAGCAGTCTGCCTACATTTGTCATTTTAAAATATTAACAGTATCATCACACAAGTTTTGTTTGGGAAGACAATAAGTAGAAACACTAAAAAGAGTTGCAAAACTTTAAAATTCAATCCTGAAAGTACTGCCTTTAACTTATTTTGGATTGTCCTCAGTTGCATTAGCAAAGTTAACAACTCATACGCGGATAACAATACTTACCTGTCACACAAGTCACCTTTAGAATTTACCTATGTTTTTTTAAATAAAGGTTGACTTTGTTTCTTAACAAAAGATCAGATGCATTTCTAGTTGCTCTCTTCAGAAGTATTTTAAGGGGACAACCAAATCAACCTAAATTTATCATCCACCTGAAAAAAACATGCACAAAACCTACTAGCCATAAACAGGCGTTATTTACTGCCTAATCATCATCGCAACTAACAACCAGACTGGGTAAATTTACTAGTTTCTAAATAACTGTATGCCATAGTGTAAGTTATTGCTTTTATATAGAAAATTAGGCTGGGGTTTTTTTAGCTAGGAGCAAGACTGAACCACTTGAGTCAAACTGAGCTGGAACTGTTAGGTGAAATCGTGTTCCACTGGCATATTAGGTAGAAAATGTAAGATGCCAGAAAGATATTTAGAATTTAAAAGATTCCCATTTTTAAAGTTACTCCATCTCCGGTGGGAATTAAAAGTGTAATCAATATTAGAACCAAACGGAGTAAGTCTTGTAAATGAATTTGACAAATTACTGCTGTTAGCAAATTGCTTATATGAATCAATAAACTGAGAACTAGACTCCTGAAACTGGTTTTAAATGAAATTATGTGACTCAAGATAATCTATCACATGTCTATTTCAAGACAGAAACCCCACTGAAGTGACCAGGTTTCTAAGTTAAGGAACTTCACAGGCTAGCTTTCACATTTTAATGCTTGTACTAACATCAAACTGCCAATTACAAAGCAAAGCAAGCTAGGATAGCATGAAAACTCCCTTGCTCACATTGTTCCAACGAAACTCATGGAACTCAAAAGATATCGAGGTATTTACTCAGGTCAAGGACAGAACAGATATCTTGGCCAACCAGATGTAATATTTGAACACTATCAACACATTTAATTAAGCAGCACAGAGAGCTGTTTGACCTTTCACACAGGACTTCAGGTAGTAAAGGCAAAAAAAAAACCACATAACCCCTCCCAGTATTTTATTAATTTCTGCCACCGCTCTGCTGTGACCTTGAACACCTCATGTTGCCTCACCCCGTTACATCTTATCTACACATAGCATGAGATTTGGATAAAAGGCCGTTTTCCCAACTTGTATTTATAGCTCTCCTGTGCACAAATGACATCAACAATATGCATTAATAAATAATGAACTCTTTACCATCTATCTTTTAACTCAGGCTTAAAAAAAAAACAACAAAAAACAACCCCAAACCACAACACTTTCAAAAAAAGGAGAGAGGAAAAATGGGTGTCACCCACTAATAGTTTAGTCTAAGTATAGGCCTACTTGGAATTACCCTTCAGATATCTCAGCAAAAATGGAATAGTATGTGCAGCCTCTTGTGAAGTAGAGGTAGGTCCATCTGATAACTTCTACCGTTCTTGTTTGTGAATCTTTAGGTGCCAATATAATGGACTCATTTATAATTTTTCAAATTGTGGTGAGATCATCATAACTGTAAATATTAGTTAATTATTGTGATGTATTATCACCAATGAGATTTTATAAATTCACACATAGTGTTCATAAATACCTATTAATTATATTTAGAAACAAGGTTGCACAAAACAAGCCTCTGGAGGAGTGGGAGGACGTTTTTAAGTGGCTAATAAAAGCCAACATTCTTCCAGATACAGAATTAAATAGGTCTTCAGTGTATTACTAAAAAAAAATTAGAACCACTTCAAATATATTTTAAGAGATGGACATTTGGATGAAACATCATACACATTTAAGGAAAACAACTAGTGGAAACTGACAAACACCTTGATCTAAATGCTGTATTTGCTGAAACAGTCTGATTTTCGAGCTGCCACAGTGTTATTAAATTAAATGCTTGGACAAGAAAAATGTTTTACAAAAATTTATTGCAACCATCAAATACTTAAAGGCATTCTGCATGAAATACACTATTAACTTCTTAATAAACAAAACTACTGCAAACATATTAAACAGTACCATTTAAAAGATCATAAGGATCAATAATAGATAATTACACAACATAAGGTGAAAGCATACAACACTGTATGTCATATTATGACCCACTTGGATATTGCATCTTGGCAAAGACGATTTCAAGACTATTAATATTCATGTCATGCACATCCAAAGGTATGCAAATAACAGAACAGCTAAACTAGAGATCTGCAAACATTAGAGTTCCCATACTACACATACCCCATAGGTACTACATACCCTCTTTGGCCTGCAAGAAAATAGGCAACTTATCTGAATAGTAGGTAAACTACTTAAACACTTTGTGTTGAGTAAACAGCAGAACAGACTTTTAATTTCTTGAAAGTTCCATCTTTTTACATTTTATGTATCTGATACTGGTGCCAAGTACAATGTGAGGAACGTAAAATCAGACTGCAGTTATGAATTCATGTCTGATTTACTGAAAAATACCTCCTCATCTCATTCATATATATTTGAAATATCCCCTTTAATCTCCAACTTCAAAGATTAGGGTAAAAAACAAGGTACAGCAACTGATTTTTAAACCTCAAGTTCATAGTACTTATTTACTTGTTAGCAATTGGGTTATTTCATTTCCCAATATAACTCTTCAACTGATAATTACTATCTGTTGGTGATATTTGTAGTTATCAACCAGCAACACTTAAGAAGCACACAAAACAAAAAAAGAAAGAAAAATTAAAACGAAAATCAATCCAGAACTCAAAATAACAGCGTGAAAATGCTTTATCACTGCATACTGCTCAGATGCAAATCTTTATTTCCTATTCATAAAACTAGTTGAAATTCACACTGATCAGCGGTTGGTTTTGACCTGCCTGAATGAAATACTCAACACAAACCTCTCACTTTGAGTAGGAACACAAACCAGACAGTGCTGCAACGCACTTATAACACACCCTACGCAAGGTGTGTTAATTAACACTTCTAAATACTTTCTTTGCATTTCTGGATTTTGGCCTCTGTTTTCTGGCCCCTTGTTCAAACTTGCGGGAAGCCCGTGAGCGAGTCTTTACAAGGCAGGCAGTCGTGGTTTTCACAACCTGCTTGCTCTTCCGTTGTGCCGGTTTGCGCCCACGCCTAGGGTGTGTTATAATCTTTTTTAAGTCCTTATGGATGGTATCATACCTATTCTCAGGATCGTCATCATCATCATCATCCTCCTCCATTGGAACAGCCCTTGATTTAGTCTCTCCCTCATCTCCTGGGGGAGGAAGGGGAAACAAACAAACAAACAAAAAGTTACAAAACTTAATACATGTGAAAGCAGCAATTAACTCAGCACATGAATCCCCATTTAAAAACAGCTCAGTAATAGTGCCACTATTCCATTAGTAAACACAAAAAAGCCAGTTATCCATCTTAATATATAAAATAAGCATTTTTCTACCTGCTTAAATGGTACCAAATTTATAGTTAACTATTTTATTATAGATGTTTAAAATAAAAGTATAAAGTACTTTATATACTTTAGATACCAAATAAAAGTACCCAGTTTTTCAGACAGCACTTTTATCCACACTACGCTTGCCAATGTAACAAAAAAGTCAGTTACCTATCTTGATGTACAAACCAAGTATTTTTATGTTGTATCTACTTAAATTATACCTAACTTAAATATTTTTTACACTATATATACTTAAAATACTTAATAAAAGTAGCTATTCTTTTCATGTAGCACTTCTATCTACACTATGCTTGCTACTACTACACCCAACTTGCAATTCCTTTTTACATGCTGTGAAATCTGGCTTTCTAAACCAAAACAGACTCACTACTCCACATAGGAGTCTGAAATGAAGTTTCCTAAGAAGTTTCTAGCTCCATTTCAGAAGCTCCACTACTGAATTTATATAAATTGAAAAAAAAATCCAAACAAATGTTCTTATAGAATCTATTTGCAAACTTAGAAACTACCCTGTTGCCGTTAAGTGTACTCCACAACCATAATCCTCACCTATTATTTGCTTTCAGAGCATCGAATCAATGCATGCATGTTTGCTGGTTATGTGTGAAGACAAACATTTTGACAACTACACCTATCATCCACTGTGCAGATGCCAAGCCCAGCTGCACTACAGGGATACTGTCTCACATGGAAAGCACACCAAAATCAGTAGCATGGGACACAAAGAACAGCACAGTGTGGTAGCTGCCTTTAAGCTTCTTCGCACTTTCCTGCCTCAATGGGAGGAATCAACATGCCTTTCTCCTTTCTTTTCTCTTGTTCTTCTGACTCACACATAAGGAAGACAAATCTGTTAGCTGGTAACATTAAGCTTAGGACAAAATCTGAATGAACCAATACCTTAACCATCCTAAACTTTACTGTTTATATTCTATTTGTGGGGAGGGGATTAAAATTAAGCTACAAGCAGCTCATTCTGAGTGCTTTTAAGGTACACTTGTCCAGCAATCAGACAGATGTCTGACAAGACTGTGTAAGAGGTGATCACTGAAAGGCCCCGACTCTCAGGCTTATATAAATACAAGTACCCTGCTGGTTAAACCAGATTATAAGCCTCATTTCAACAATCAACCTATAGAGCTTCTAGGACACACATTAAGCTAAACGCAAACTGAAGAAGGGCAAGTTTGCCTCCCCTTAAAATAATAAAGGCATAATATCATAGAATCATACAATAATTAATGCAGGAAGAATCCTCTGGACATAGTCCACTTCAACCTCATACTCAAAGCAGAGCTAACCCCAAAGAGATTAGCTCTTTCTCACCTTTGTCGGGGACTTGACCAGTCAAGTTTTCAATATTTCCAAGGATATAGCTCAAAATTCAACAGGGTGTAACCATCCCCAATGTAAAGAATTTTCTCCTAGTATATATTCAGACTTGGCTTTGCTAAAACTTAGATCTATGGCCTCATCCCTTCATCACAGACAATGCTCGGTCTTCACTTTAACTTCCCATTAGGTCATTAGGAGACAGCAATTAAGACTCTATTTTTGGCATTCTCTCTCCAGGCTAACTAACCACTTCTCTAGTTTTGCCGCCAATCATCCCACATCATCATCTCATTTGTCCACTTTGTACACTGTCATCTGTATCTCCTATCAAGTAATTATCCAATCTTTAACTTACAACTTGCAAATAGAACAACCACTCCCACTGTCTCAGACACCTCCTGTTATACCCCCACCAACTTTCTCCTCTTGGGCCATTTCAACATCAAGTCTGTGAACATAAACTGTCCACCAGTAATTTTAGTTTTAAACTATTTTGCTTTGATGGTTCAGTGAAGCAAACAACTCCTGCACGTGTGTTACTGTCACTGAGTGCCATCAATTGTCTGTGTGAAGTGTTTTAACAGCCATGTTAGCCACCACACATTCATTAATATGCAAACCACTCATTATTTCCAACCTCATGCAGGACTGGGATCGCTGGGGAAAACATTGTTCAGACAGCCATTAAGGAAAAGCCTTAAAAGCCCCAATGTTACACGCACAGACACAACTACACCTACTCCATCAAAGGACCCTGAAAACCAAACATTACAGGGCTGTATAGTATGCAGAAAGAGACTTGTTTCCTGTTACTCTACAATGATGCAAAACACCATTCATCAAACTTTGCTTTCCTACAGGGCTCTAAACTCAAAGAAGTAAAGTACCTGTGAAAAGCAACTTTTTCATCTGCACAAAGATCATCTACTTGATTTTTAAGATGCTACAATGCTACAAGTCTTCAGAGTCATCTCTAGCACATAGCTCTGAGCTGACAGATTTTATTTCACCAGATACTCATCACTTAGAAGAAAAGTTTCTGCTAAACAGACCCTGGGCAGTCAAAGAGAGGAACAGGCTTTTGAAAGCTGTGCTGCACGGAAATGCCTGCTGGAATTACAAACTATTATAGCTTCTCAAGCATCTTCACTGACAGTGATCTAATTTTTTCCACAAGTGACAAGCTGCACAAATTGAACCAGGTTCTTCCAAATCAGTATCAGATTCTCGAACTGCCTACCAACATTAAATCTATCATTACCTACCTGGGAATATTTTCACTTCTAGATTATTAAATGCTACCCCAAAAATACAGATTTCTTCTATTAGTATATCAACAATGTGTAGATGAGTATTTTTTGCACACCTGATGACTGACAAAATCCGACACCAGCAGACAGCATTAAGTTTTCAGTCACTGGCATAATTTTCTGCTCATCACTGCTTCCAAGACCTGTTGAATTCTGTTCATCATTTTCTTCCTTATCAGAGGAGGAAGAGGATGTGACAACCACCTTCTTTTTTGACACTTTGTTTTTTAAGTTACTCTTTTTACTTTCTTTCACTGACCCTCTTTTAATCTTTTTCTTACTGTCTTCATATGACTCCTCATCAGAAGATGACAATGAGTCATTCTGCTCCTTCTTGGAGATTTTCTTTTTGTGACCTACTTTTTTCTTTTCTTTACTTTCAGTTTGTTTTTTACTCTGTGCAGCGTCTTCAGAAGAACTCTCCTCTTTTGGGGGAGATTTCTCAGCATCAGAGGATAAATCTAGTTGTACTCTTGTAGGTACTCTCTCTCTTAAACTCCTCCTCCTTTTTTCTTTATACACTGGATCATTTTTGGTTTTGTCATTCTCAGAAGAATTGCAACTTCCTTTCTCTGGAGACGACTTTTCCACATCAGAAGAAGAATAATCTTCTTCCTTCTTGTAACTTTTCTTCTTCAGTTTTTCAGATTTCTTCACTTTACTTTCTGATCCTTTTTTATTCTTAAGTCTGTCTTTTGAAGAATCAAACCCATGCTCTTTCTTTGCAGATTTCTCAGTACTCTCTGAAGAAGAATCTTCCTGTGCCTTTTTCAAATCCTTGCTCTTAACTTCAGTGAGCTTTGCACCTTTAGGACAACTCTCTTCTTTCTCCAGCAAAGACTTCTCAGCATCAGAAGACTCATCATGCTTTCCCTTTACATTTTTTTCTTTTAAGTCTCTGTTCATCCTTTCCCTACCAGCTGACCCTTTAGCAGTTTTTTTATCTTTAGAAGAATCATTAATCTCTTTCTCTGGGGAGGATTTTTCAGCGTTGTCATCTTCAGAAGATTTATCTCTCTGTTTTTTCGAATTTATCTTTTTCTTACTACTTACTTTTTTCCTTTGCTCTTCTTCAGAGGAATCATAAGTACCTTCTTCTTTTTGTGAGTATTTTTTCTTAGCTTTTTTGACAGATTCAATTTTACTTAAAATCTTTATTTCTTTTTCTAACTCAGAATCGTAGTTTGAAGAATCTGAATAGTTTTGTCGTTTCTTTTTAGCAGCAGCTGCATTTTTAGCTGATTTGCCTCTTTTAGCATCTAAATCTGAACCGGAACTGGAACTTTTTCGTTTCCGTTTTCCATTTTCATCCTTTACTGGTTGGTTCTTTACAAAATCTAAACTCTGTTCATTTGTTGGTGCTTCACTGTTGCTGTCAATATCTGAAGAACTGTGACTCATCATAGCTACCTCTTTAAGAACAGCTGGCATCTCATCAGAATCTGAGCTACGATCTGCTTCATATGGCTTTTTTGACTTAGAAACTTTATTAGGGCTAGGATCATCAGCAGTGTTGTCAGAGGAATTTTTACCATTTTTCCTCCTTGGTTGCTTTGATGACTTTCTCTTACGTTTCTCATTAGCCATGTCATTGCTATCTTCTTCTGAATTTGATGTTAAAGGACTGATGTCTGTCTGACGCCTCAGAGGTGTGGTCTTCACACGCGGGGACCTCCTGAGATCAGAGTCCTCTACATATAAGACATTATCATTGTCTGGGGAAGGTTCACTTTCACTGTCAGCAGTATGATTTTCTTTTACAGAATCAGAATTTTCTGTTCTAGGCACATCCTTATTTCCCTTTTCTAGACTGCTGTCCTGCTCTTCAGCTTTAACTGGAGACTCTGAAAGGGAAACAGGAGTTAATTTTACAATCAGTTCTTTTGTGCCTTTAGCTGATGATTTTAACTTTGTACCACCTTTGGTATCCTTCACAGGAGCGCTTGATTTTGTATTTGAATTTAGAGTCTCGTGTTCTGTTCCTGTATTTCCAGTGTCTTGTTCATCTGATGTAATCTGAATCTCCATAGCAGATTCTAAAGTCTCAAAGATATCTTCAGGAACAGATGAGGGAATGGACACTATATCCATGTCTAAAGCCTCTGTACTATTAGGTTCATACTGAGGTTCCTCATTTCCGCCAGACCTTTTCTCTTCACCAGAGGTGTGCTTGGTGTCTGTTTGCTCCCTTGTGGGAACACTTTGATCCATGGGCTCACTGTCAGGCTGTTCTGAGACAACTTTTTTGTGTGTTTTTACAGTGTCATCCTCTTTTGATGCCACGTGCTCCTTTCCTTCATCTTTTTTCATCTCATTTTTTTCTGATCTAACATCAGTTTTTTTTTCTTTGGTATTTTTATCCTTGATTTTAACATTAAAAGCTTGAAGCTCCAGATTCAGTTCTTCTTCTAATGCCAGATGAGTTTTTTTCATGTCATTCAACACAGATTTAAATGCTTTTAGCTGACAAAGTTGCACAGCTGGGCTCATTTCTACATTTTCTGAAGCCTTTCTCAAAAAACTTACAAAGCTAGAGTTCAGATTTGTTGTAGTTTCAACTAGTTTTTTTGTTTTCTTAAGCAAGTCTTTTGGCACCATCAGTGCTTTATAAGAATATGTTAGTGAACCTGAATATGAATCATCTAGTTTTTTTTCTTCGCCATTACAATTTGAGTTATTTCTCTTTGGAGAATACTTGACTGTATGGTCGTAGATTTTACTTTTTTCACTTTCAACTCTTATTTTTTTTTTGTTTTGTTGCAGTAACTGTTCTAAATTTTCAAAGACACTATCACAGGCAGTGACCAAGTCCAACAAAGGCTCTGGATGGCAAATATAGCAGTGCCACTGGTTGTTTTCATCCAGTATAGTCGAGAGTTCCTTTCGACCCAGGTTGCGCAAAATGCACTTTTTACAGAAGGCGTTATGGCAAAAGTCACAGCAAATCAGATTTCCACCTTCAGCACACCACCTGAAAAGAGACACAGGAAACATAAGAGTCTTGGCTCCTTATCAACAAGGTGACAAATTCTGAGATGTTTATGTATTTGTCATTACCTGATAAAGAACTTAAAAATTCAGTGAAAAGTGAAAACATTGGTAAAAAGCTCGACTGAAAAGCACTTTGGAATTGTGAAGTCACAAAATTAAAGTGTTAGATCAACAGTTCACAAAGCTGAAATGGTCAGTAAACCCAACGGCATCCTGGCCCCTATCAGGAACAGTGTGGCCAGCAGGTCAAGAGAGGTTATTCTTACCCTGTACTCAGCTCTGGTCAGGCCACACCTTGAGTTCTGTGTCCAGTTCTGGGTCCCTCAATTCAAGAAAGACTTTGAGGTACTGGAACATGTCCAGATGAAGCTGGTGAGGGGCCTGCAGCACAGCCCTCTGAGGAGAGGTTGAGGGAGCTGGGGTTGTTTAGCCAGGAAAAGAGGAGGCTCAAGGGTGACCTCATTGCTGTCTACAACTACCTGAAAGGAGGTTGTAGCCAGGTGGGGGTCAGTCTCTTCTGCCAGGCAACCAGCAACAGAACAAGGGGACACAATATCAAGTTGTGCCAGGGAAGGTATAGGTTGTATATTAAGAGGAAGTTCTTCAAAGAGAGAGTGATTTGACATTGGAATGGGCTGCCCAGGGAGGTGGTGGAGTCACAGTCCCTGGAGGGGTTCAAGAAAAGACTGGATGGGGCACTTAGTGCCATGGTCTAGTTGATTGGATAGGGTTGGGTGATAGGTTGGACTGGATGATCTTGGAGGGCTCTTCCAACCTGGTTGATCCTATAATTCTATGATCCCAGCACAATCTTATTACTCATTTTAAATAACAGAAAACATTAATTGAATTTTATTTAACATATTACTTCTGAGACTTCAAAAAACAACAAGTGAATTTTTTTGTTTTACAGGAAAATGAATTAGCTTAAAGTCTTTCTAGCCCTAACTGGTGTGTTAGAAGAGAAACACTGAAAAAATTTCAGAACAGAGGCCATAAAAATGATCAGAGGGCTAAAGCCCATCTCTTATGAGAACAGGCTCAGAGAGTTGGCATTGTTCAGCCTGAAGCAGAGAAGACTCCAAGAAACCTTTAGAGCAGCATTCCAGTATGTGAAGAGGGACTACAAGAGAATGACTTTTTACAAAAGCACAGAGTAACAGGACATGGATTAATGGTTTTGAACTGGATGAGATTATGATGAAGTTCTTCCCCACAACAGTAGTGAGGTACTTCAAACAGGCTGCTCGGAGAAGAGATTGAACGCTCCCAAGCTCAGAGCCTCAAAGCCAGGTTGGATAGGGACTTGAGCAACCTGATCTAGTAGGAGGTATCCCTGCCCATAGCAGTGAGGTTGGAAGTAGATCTCTAAGGTCCTTCCAAACCCAAACCGTTCAATGACCCTACTAGTACAAACACGTATTATAATTAAAAAAAAAAAATCAACCATACAAAAAACTCACTAAAGTATGGTTTTCGATCTCTATCTGGATTGCATAGTCTTTGATAGTGACCTGAAAAGTGGTTGACAAGTAGGCTCACAGACTGGATTACACATTTAGATACTTGACATGAGAAAAGAGAACTAATAAATACTGAAGAGGGAGACAGTTCTGGAAAAGTAAGTTTCCATGACTCACAAGATTTAGAATGTCAAATTCTATCCTCAACTTTTAAGTATTTGAAAGGCAGCATGCAATTTAGTTTAAAATGTCATGTTTTACAACTGTTCGCTGCTGGATTGTTTTACTACACGTTTTCTTGTTAAGTGTACAAATATTTACAAAAACCCTGGGTTTGAGTATTTCTTGGTGAGAAACAACTGCTGATTAAGACCTTATGCAGTGATCTTTACCTGTCACAAATTTCACTATTGCAAGAAAAGAACAAAACAAAACCCAGGGGAGTTGCAGGTGTTACTTACCTACACTGCTCATCCATTCCATCTGAATCACGGCTGATGTCATCACTCATGTAATACTTGTAGCAAGTCTGTAAAGACAGACAAGATAAGAAATGTTTTACTGAAGTCCAAGTCAGTTTCAGTAATTCCTATGATTTCAGCATGTGTTAAAAGTCATTAAAAGCAGAAGCTGCAAGGTCTTCAGCACTCTAACCCTTTTATGTTTGCGTTGATCTAAAAAACCAGACAGGAAAGGTCTTACACCATGACTTATTTAGATGACCTAAGATCTGTTTGAAAAATTTAACAGGCTTTTGTTTGATAGCTACATATTTGCATATTTTGGAACATCAACTGCATATTTCTCTTCAAATTTGTCACATTTTTGCCATTTATTTCCTAGGTAAATCAACACCACTTCTTCCCTGACAATACTAATCCTACACGATTATACGATGATCCTTATGTTAGCAATTGATCCTATAAGGCTTTAAGAAAAAAAAAGTATTTATCTTGATGTTATTATCCAAGGTTTGAATTTCCAGGTTCAGACTAAGTATTTTCCTTAAAAAATTTATAACAGTAAGAAAAAATATTTTTACACAACTCAGCTAGTGGCTTCAGTTGCTAAATTCTTTAAGCTAAAGTTTGAAGATGTGGCCTTTTTCCCCCCGTTGCTATTTAAAAAGGCTCTACCAGACTTGAAGCATTACTTTGATCACTATCAATACAAGCTATCAGCTAAATTCTGTCTTTTAAACCAGAAAAATCTATTAACTCAGAGACCTGAACTTAAAATGATGATGTCTCTGTATCTGGAACACTATTATATACCTGTTGAACTAAACTAAATGAACAACAACAAAGAGTAAAAGATGATGTTTGACATCATCTACATCTTAGACACTTGAAGTAACATCTGTAGTCAAAGGAAAACAGTTTCTCAACTCTGGGACTGTTTACTTAAGCAGGAGAAAAATAAGGGAAGAACTAGGTACAGGAAGTAGTGGAAGATGAGAAGCAGGCAGAAGGGGGACTTCCATTTTTCCTTCTCACATTAACATGGGGCCATGTTCAATTAAGTGAAGATACAGAGAATTTATGGCAAACAATATGATTATTTACTGGAGCTCAGTAAAGAGCTGCTATTGGATCCAACACTTTAAAGACTTCCAAAAAATCACTTGCAGGAATCAAAAGAACAAGTACAGTTTAGGACTTTCAAGCCTATGAAGAAGAGTTAGGACTCCAATCCAGACTCAAACAGTCATCTCCTAAGCTGATTTTTCTAAAACATCTTTTATAAAAGAAACAAGCTAGAATGAACGGGGAGGGGGGAAAAAATAAGCCGGGCCATTGGACTAGGTGGGCACAACTCAGACACTCTGACAGTTGAATAAGTAACATTATTTGAGAATGAGGGACAAACCAAGGGAGTGACAAGGAATACTTCATGCGTATTGAAACACAGATCTCTTTTTCTCTTTAGAGGTATCTTCACAGAAACATAATCTCTACCATTATAGAGATAAGAGAGATAGAGATAAGAGAGATCTCTACATCTCTTTGAAAATTAAGGAGTCTTCAAAACAGGTAGGGATGCTTCCTTCTTCCCCTATTCCCCATCTTTTTCCTTAGGCACTAAGGGCCTAACTGAAGCCACCAGAAAATCACATAGTTGAGGACCCAGGTGCTGGTTTTGGATTGAGAACTAGACCATTATTACAGAGGTTGCCACAAATTAAACAAGGGCAGGAGTTGTATATGAGATGTGACAGCTTTGAAGCTATTTTTCCACCTTTTATTCCCATGTTGATTTACATACAATACTTTACCAGGAGATCCAGAATTAAATGTGCTCTTATAATACATTAGGAGGAGGCATAAATTTCAGACAGATCACGTAACATAAAAGTGCACTAAAATTAAATCCATCAAACTGCAAAAACACTTTAAAAGAAAAATAAACCACAATGAGTTTAACTGGGGTATAAGAAAACAAGAATATAGAACTGTAATCTGTATTTGCCTTTTTGCTTCCTTCATTTAGTTTCCTTAATTGTAACAGTTAAGAACTGAGAAGTTTATTGCTAAAAGTAAGACTTACTCTCACGAAAATCCCAGCCAAATCAACTAATGTGACATTTCAAACAAAAACAAGCAGTACAAACTGTAGAACTGTTTACCACATACCTTACAAATAAGAACATTCAGTGTAGGATGTCTATAGATTGAATCCTTCTGAAAATGGTTCACCTGTTGCCCACAAGCTGTACAGCTTACAATTCCATGTAGTCCTTCCTCTATAGAGAGGATTATAAACCACAAATTAATTGCTTTTATATTTTTTCAAGCAATCTGTATATAGCTGATTTTCTTCTAATATTTTGACCTGTTATGTTATACCTTTATATCTTTACTACACTCCATTAATCTTTCTGTAACCACCAGCCATTCAGATCGAAAGAACTTTTCCTCCTATTTCTATACTCCACTTGGAGCCAAGATATTTTAATTTATTTTTCTTTGACAGTTAATGTGGATTAACTGGTCACCTCATCAGAACACACCTAAGTCATCACTAAAACTCTTTTGAAGTAGCCCTGATAGGGTGTACAACCTTCCTGATTTATTCTTCACTCACATAACACTGTTCTCATTCCTGTTTATATTATGGTATCTCTTTGACACACAGTTTTAGTTTCTCAAATAAAAATATCGGAAACATTTATGGAAGACATGTGAAACCCTTCTAATAATGTCTGAAGTATTTTTCCACTTTTTGTTCACTTCTTGATGGTAATTTTTTTTGGTTTGGGGTTGGTTTTGTTTTATTTTTTGAAACTACAGTTTTGCTAGAACAGAGATAGTCTCACCATCTTGCTGACTGCTCCCACAGTTTGTGTACCACTCTCCTGCTCTATCTACATTGGGTCACAAGAATACTTTTTTAATGTCAATCATTCAATTTACTTTGAAAGGAGGTGATCATGGAGTTAGGAGGCTTGCTACATGCCAGGCAGTTTGGAGTTAAACCAGCTAACTGATCCTATGAGACCATTTTGTTTTCAACAGCAATCATGCTGTCAGGATTAAGGAAAATCAGTTCTGAAAGGGTATATAGTCAGTTTTTGCACCTTCCAAAACTTGATTTGGGTCAAAGAGAAAGAGATTTGACATAGGATGACTTAACTGTGGTTTACCCTTCACTGTCATGTTCAGTAAGCAGTACAAGCAAATTAACTCAAATGGTTAACTTAACAGTTACAGTTTGAGTACAGAATATATACATATTTAAGTAATCCCCACACATAATTAGAACCAAACATTAATATCACAATGTTATGGAGCTGAATGAATGTCCTCAAGATACAATATGAGCTACTAACAACTTGCTACTGGAGCACACTCTCCAATGGTTTACAGATCAGTAAGAACAACTACTATACCCTGACAATACAGTGAGAATAGCAGGTCTGGAAATCTGAATATGAGATTTGTGGTGTTCAACTTTCATGCAATGCACAACTGCATGTACTGCAGAGCTCACAGACTTGCAAAGCACCTCTTATTAACTCAAAACTACCTCAAACATCTGTTTCAAATGCTGCTGGTAAACCAGAAGAAATTTATCCACCATATTGTACTGCCTGGAAAAGAAAACTGTATTCTATTTAAAACAAGCAGCACGGAAGGCTACCAAGGCTTTCACAAACCTTTAACATGTGTAAGAATCGCAGTGGGCAACAGAAAATGGAGGAACAAGTTGTTTACAAGACCCAAGCAACCTCCTCTACAACTTTAAAAGGAAGCTCTACTGTCTCCTTCCTAAAACCTACATGTTGGCACCAGAAACAAGATGATAATTTCTGAGGCAAACCTTTGTAAACCATGTTACTAGTACAAATTATGATGCAGCAAAGAAATGAAACAACTGCTAGTTAATCAACACTGTGAAAGCACTTTAAAATTATCCCCAACTCTAAGTTTATTAGTAAAAATACAACCATAAGCATTCTGTAGTGCAAAACTGACACAATGCCTCCTAGACTCCTGGATAAGAGCATCCGGATGCCAGAAAAAAGAGCTCTACCACTGCTGTTTTTTCTTAAACAGGACACAGAACTTCTGTTAAAAACATGAATACAAGACAGATTGGCAATTTCTGTTGCCTTTATTTATTTACTTGCATTATGCACAGAATTCAGGATCTCAAGTGGCTGCTACTACATGCTTACCGCTTAAACCAGCAATGAACAACTCGGTAAATGCATAGGCCAGGGCACCTCACCTTAGAGAAAGGTAAGTGCGATTCTGTGTAACAAGATTTGCTGTGAGTGAAGACTCACAGGATGGATCTCCACTAAACAAGACTAAATGGATCTCCACTACCTCTTCTGTACAGATCACAAAATAAAACTATTTTCATGCATCCCTAACCCAGTTGCTCTTGAGGTAGACTGCACTCATGTTCCTCAGCTGGCTACCTTTCCTGGTCTGGAAATGGGGACAGCACAGAGGAAGAAGTACCTATTTCATCTCTGTGGAAGCGGACAGGAGCTTTACACACATACCGGATACATTAAAAGTCAACCCAAGGACTATCAGGAGTGAAATGGATGCACCCAAGATTGTCCTGGATAAAGATCTGGCTTAAACAAACTTCAGACTTCCAAAGCTATTATGCTGGGCAGCAGTACATGATTAACCAGTCCAGATACATAAAAGAAGACCTTCAAAATCTCTAGGGATGGAGAAAAAAAGCTGGAAGCACAGGTCATACGAACTGTCCTGGGAAGCAGACGCAGGCCACAAAACTCAAGCAGAACAGTTCTATCTATTTAACACCATAACCCTGAAGATTCCTGTCAAGCCTTTTGTAACGCTGTTATAAAGACAAAGGGGAAAAGCATTGCTCTATGCTGAACAAGACATCCTGCAGGGATGGAAGGAAACTGACTGCTGAAGATTAGTAATTCAGAGAAAACATCACTGTTCAGATTGTGATTAAAGTTGTACATGGCTCCAGATGTGTATGCACAACCACATTTCCACAGTCACACCTCATTCCTCTTCAATCACAGACAAAGAAACAACACTCATTAAATCATAGTAAAACTTTAAAAAAAGAGCAAGTATCTCAAAATGATGTAATGGGAAGGATGAACAAGAACTGTCTGAGTACAGTGGGTACTGCTGTACGTGTGAACTAAGATACTACTAGTAGTATTAAGGAAAATATCTGCCTTCTTATTGTCTACTTTGCATAAAACCCTCCCTCTCCTTTACTTTTTGGAAAAAAATAAGAGATTAATTTCTGTTATCACTATAAGCTATCCAGTTGCTCCTCGAGTTTTACCAGTGGATATGGAAAACTGGCTGGCAGAGCACCTCTTCAAAGATAATCCTTAGGCAGGCCCACTGTAAGGCATTTCCCACAATTTCAAAACAAAAAAAAGTCTTTGGATTATTAGAGGTTTTATATTTCTTGCTGGCTTAGTGATTGATGATAGACCTATACATGTTGCTGCTCAATGGTTGCTCTCTTGGAGAGTCAGTGAATGTTGCCCCATCCATCATGTTCCAGTATAGTTCCTTAAAACAAGGATACCTCAAACACCTGATTGCAATCAAGCAACTGTCGTGAATACAAAGCAAGGGTCCATATGGAGCACCTAATGATGCATCCTATGCTGCTGAAAATAAGCAGTTTAATGAGAACTGATCTTAGCTTTCACTGCTGCATTGCAGATGCAGCAATGGCAGCTAACTTCAACCAGTTAGAATGTTTAATGAACAAAAACCCAGAAGAGTGGAGGTATTTTTAGGGTAATTTATCAGAAATATAAACAATTTTAAATGTACCAAATGTGGTCATAAGCAACAATCTAAACCCATTTTAACAAATGCTTTAAATTGTATTTACCTCCACGTTTTTTAGGAGCTTCAGGTTTCATTTTAACGGTATTTCTGCTTCTAAATTCAGGCCCTTTAAAATCATCTTTGTCTTCATTCAGCACTGGTTCAGGTTGTACAACCACTGTACCTAGAACAATTTCATTTAGAAATTGGAATACTATTAAATGAAGTGCAAAAGTCCTGTTTAAATAAAAACCAACATCATAGCATCTTAAAAAAAAAAAAATAAAAAAAAGGTTCAGTCTGTTGACTAAAACTCAAGGTTTAGAATGCACAGATGTTCACAGGGAAAAAAAAAAAAAACCACAAACTTAACCACCAAACAAAAAGCCCCACCACACACTTCACACTACATCCAGTTTTCAGCTGTAGGGCAAAAGCCAATGACTGAATGGCCTACGAAGAGCAAATTCTGCTCTTCCTGCCCTGGCCCAGTATGTGCAGAATAGGACTTTCCAGGACTATCATGCTGCTGGGTGTGTGTAGTACAGGGATTTGCAGTGCAGTGATACAAATAAAGGGCTTTGATTAGGTCACTTAAATAAATCAAAAGCCTTAGAGGAACTACACTTGTCCCTCTCTCTTCCCCCTCCCGAACAGTTTCCCTCAACATGAATTACATGAAAAATCAATAGAATAAATCTGGTTCATGTTCAATACATTTTCTTTTTTTGTTTTTTTATTTAAACAGATGACTAACCAAAACCATATGAATTTTGAAAAAAAAAATACTTTTTTTTCTACTGAAGAGCTCAGTTTTGATACTTTTGATATAAGAATGGTGGAAATAACTTAATATTCTGGGGAAGAAAAGTAAACTGACTGCTTTTAAGTACTGCAAATCATACAGTAGCTACATGCTACTGCAGTAGCAGTCACTCCTATCTTTTACTGTAGTTTTCATAGGTAAGAAACAGAAGAGATTGATCTAACTCATACTACAGCTAAGAAGAGCAGGAGGTAGGCTTACAGCATTAACTGTTTAAAAGGATGCTTAGAACTAGAAACTAGATCGAATAATGACATTCCCCTCACCCTGGTTTAGTTTTGCTTTAATTAGTTGATTTAATTGTCAATAAACCCAAAGACAGAACAGTAAAACAAGTCTTAAAAGGAACTGAGTTCGAGACTTCCACAAAAGAATGAAGTATATCTCATTTCGTGGCTGATTTTATACAGATGTCAGTAGACATTTGAAATTAAGTCACCAGCACATCCAGGGGTACCCACAGACTGATGTATGCTGGGTCCAAAACCAAAGGTGCTTCGTTTCCTCTTTTTAAATGAGTGCACACAGTGTGTGTGTTTGTGCTTGAGCTCTAGCTTTTATGTTTACATATAAAAGCCAATAGGATGTAAGACAGGCATTTTACTACTACATGTGCATTCTAGTTAATTGTTTAGGTTGCACCATAATTTTGTCTGATTTGTTGAATTCAGAAATAAAGACAGACAGACATGAACTACCTTTAGGTAAGCTTTGCATATCGACATCATTTTCTGAGTTTTCATTTGAAATGTCTTCATTTACAGTCTCATCTAAAGTTTGTTCATCATCTGAGCCTACATATTTTGTTACAACTGTAGGTTTCCTGCACAAAAAAAAACCATAATGTGACAAACAGGTAAGGTTGGCATTTTGCAAGTAGAATACCAGAATTAAGACATTATGAAGCGGGGTTCTCCAAGTTATTGCAACAAGTAAGCTGTAGGCCAATTTCCTTGTTAGGAACAAGAAGGCTCCCCTCTGACGTAAAATAAAAAGACACACTAATAAAAAAAGTTGTTTCAAAGGCTTGCTGTATTCTTTTAGTAAAATCAAAGTTTGATGTGTTTTTTATGAAGGTTTTCAGGGAGATCACACTTCTAGGAAAAAGCCTAAACGAAACAAATGAATGTCTGCTCAGGAATTCTGTTCATCACTCTGAGTTTAACAGGCAGAACACACAGACATCAGCAAATGACAACAAGCAGCTTGGCTGAAAAGATGCTTGCAAGGAAATAAAGAACATGAAGAATGAAATAAAAAGGTGATTGTTGAATGAAAAGACTAGTTGCCAGAATTGCACACAAACATAATTAAGAAATGAATCCATTAAAATTAATGAATTTACCATGTTACAGCAGGGGAAAATAACAAAAAAGAAAGAAAAATGAATATGAGCATCACTTTCAGTAGTCTGAAGGCAGTACATGAACTATTGCAGGATACTGGGTTTGTCAGAATTAGGCGTAGCATGACAAATGTACAAGAATGCCCTTAGTGATAGAAACGGAGCAGAAAAATCAAGACTATATAAACAATATCAATCAAATAGTTCAGCAGGACACTGGCTTCAGAAGATGAGGGAGAAATTAAAGCCAAATATAAAACCAGACTTGTAACTCTACAGTCTTCCCACAGTAAGGTACACAAAGTCTTTTTATCATATGACCCAGTTAACATTTTTGGAGGAATTCTGCATGTAGAAATAGCAAGAGTGAAAGAACAACTGTATTAACAACTTTGTCCTGGAGAAGGAGGATTATTCTGCTGTGTTTCTTAGTAAACCCCACATTTTATGATCTTAACGTTTGATGCTGCAATATGGTTTGAATTTTACTATCATTCTAAGGTGTTTTTTTACCAGCACTCTGCTAACTGAATGGACTTATGTTGGTGCATACTAAAAGTCTCTGGTTTAGTGGATGGGCTTTTCCAGTTCCACATGCCAAAAAAGCATTTATTGTTTATTTTCCACACCAACCTTTTTGAACGTGATGATCCCACAGATCTAGTTCTTTCTGAAGAACTACTGCCCTAAAAAGAAGAAAACACCTATGTCAATACATCTGGGACCAAGTGACCTGTCAACAATGAAATTTTTTTTACTAAAACACACCTCGGAAGTCACCAGCACTCTTATTAAAAAAAAAGAAAAGAAAAAAAATAAAAGAAAAAACCAAGAAAAGCATTAACAAAAAGTGACACCTGATTTCAATAGTCATGCTAGCTCAGGCTGTCTAAAGCTATGGATTTCAGATCAGTAGGAAGATCCCAAAAAGACATTAATTCTTGAAAAAAGACTTAAAAATAGGTGTCAAACTCTAAGCCACTAATCCTCCTTATGCATGTATCTTAAAAGAAATGGAGAGGGAACTGTTAGAAGTTAAGATGTTCAGAGAAAAACACTGCATAGACATTGAGCACCAAGCCCTCATAAAATTGAGGAAATTCTCAACTTGCATTACCTGCTGAAAGTTCTCTCAGCTTTCCTAAGAAAGGACTCGGAAAGGCTTCTGATAACTGGCCAGTTTTAGTGCTTCCTGCTCTGTGTATTTTTGCTGCAATGTTAACTTGCAGGATCAGCACACACACACCCAACTGCCTCCACATTCCTGTGCACTTCCACTTCCTTACACTCAACTGCAACTCCTCGCAACACTTAAGTGCCTGCAGAAACTGCTGCAGGTCTATGTGAAAGACCCACCATCTTTTCTGGCATACAGATATGGAGGGTTCTTGAAGGCTGGCATTAAGGAGATATCACAAGTATGCACCTAAGAACTGCCAGGAGAATACAGAGAGTTGTTGTATGGCTCTTATGCCAGAAATACCAGGTTGTCATTATAGAAAACCTGGTATTTTAGAGGTTTGTGCCTGCATATCATAATGAGTTTTTGGGCAATATCAAATAAATAACTGAATTTTACTGCAACAGAGGCAAACTAAGGCAAGATACTGGCACTTATGCTTTCTCTCTATATTAAACATATTAACAACCAGATTGTTTGCAACAGGAAAGTATTAGACACAGCATGTGAAAAATGTCTCTGATGCATCTAACACCACACAAAAGAAACTTGCTTGTTATCACTAAGAATCTTGTATCTCCATATTTTCCTCTTTTTCGAAAAGGAAACCTATTTACCTAAAAGGACAGCTAAGTACATGCTGTTATCTGAGTGACGGGGTGCCAAGCGTTAATCGCAAGGTAGAGACCAATACTTTTAAGCCAAAAATAAGTAAGTACCTGTTTACACGTAAGTCAAAGAACAGAATAAGGACAGAAGAATGTTCTGCATTTTTTCTTAAAAACTCCCTTTGCAACATACTCAGGGTATCAAAAAATATACTTGGTTGGAACAGGCCTTCAAGATCACCTAATCTAATACGGATCGATTCACAAGTCTTTACATTTCTTAACAAAATTCAATCACATACCTCAGGTAAGTAAAATTTAACTCTCTGAATCATTTTAAAGATATTTTCCCCAGAAATTATTGTGCACTAAAAAGACAATGAAGTAAATGGGTATATTTTAATATTTTAGAAATAAAAAAGGGTGGGGAAGGAGAAACAGGATTGCCTTTATCTAAGTAACCATCATTTAAAAAAAAATTACTTAAAACTACATTTTTAATTAATTTTAAAATACAGTTTATGTTTTTATTCAGCATAAATTACAACATTTACTGCATGATTCTGGCAATATTCTTTAAGTATTTATTCCAAAAGCAGCAGTAAACTCAGCATTTTCTGTACTAGCCTTTCTGTACTAGCCATGCAACTAAAGTTCAAAAACATTTTCATTCCTACCTCTTTACTGTTCTCCATTGCAGTTGAACTACTTTTAGGTTCTCTACTCTTACCTATAAAGAGAAATCAAAGGAATGAAAGTGAATTAAGTCACAGAAATGCAAGAAACATTAGTTCTTAACACTACATCATATCATTCTTTATGTTCCACCAACATGACAAACACTTCAGCTTTCAGAGAGAAACCTGCACAACAAAGCACAATTCATCGTACGGTACTGGTTTTACAAAAAGCATTTAGAGATTACTTCCAGCCAAGACACTGACAGATTCAAAGAAGCCCTCCCTCCCATTGCTGAGGATATATGGAAGAAATGAAAGTGCAATTGTACATGCAGAAATAAAATAACTTATAACTAAATAAATAAATAAATAATGCACTAAGTAGAACTATTTTCTGTTCTCCGTTTCGACATTAAAAACAATATTAAATCTGGGATCATGAAATCACAGCCATGGAAAACATCCGTTTGTACATGCTTAACAGAGAAGTCTTTGACTCTGGCAACTACAATCGCTGCAGATTCTGTGTTGACTGCTAACAGACTGCGCATACATTACTTCGCAAAGCAACAGAACCTGCTCTTCTATCCATTTCTCTGCATGACTGATCCCACAGAATGACAATGTAATAAATCCCCTCCAGCTCCCAGTGCTGACCCAACCACACACACTCCAACTACTTCAGGGCTATAAGCAGGATCTTCCCTGAGACTGCTGCTCCAGGGCAGCAGCTGGACACTCCAAACAGGAGCAGCAAGTAAGTCTCTCTTGCACTCTGAATGACTCTCCTCTTGTACATGAGAGAGACATCCAATTCACAGGCAAGGAGGATAAAGAAACAGTATTTATTAAGGTTGTAAAATCAAGTTAAAATCAAATTAAGAAAAGTCAGAGTGGAAGTTACTGGAGCATCTTATTGCTCCTAGCATTATGGTACAGTTCAGCTCCACAGCAGTGCCCAAGATGTGAGTGTTCAGTGAGCAACGGTTTCATATTATAATTGAACTGTGTGTGGCAGAGACATGTTCCAGTTCTCCTGAGCCACACTTGACCATGTTCACCATCTCTCTCCTCGCAACACTCTACCTAGTAGTTCATATATCATCTCAAATGCTGGGAAAAAATTCACGTCCATTATTATATGATCCTGATTTGGCCCAAATCATGTATGATTTGTACACTGAATGGGCATCCTATTGATTAAGAAAAGGTGCAGTAGTTAAACACACTACCATTATCCACAGAAAACTGGGAAGTAAATTTGCAGTTAACTCTGGTATTTCCTAATACTTAAGTGCTTAAATCTTGATTTTTTAACTGTATTCTTTTTAAGAAAGGAGATCTCAAAACCAAAACTGAATCATGTTTGCTATCAATAAAGTGTCCCCCTGTTTCAAAGGAAATTTGTATTTTTAGGCAGAGCCAAATTCTGCTTTGTAACTACACAGGATAAAGGGAAAAGATTTCTTTTTTGCAGTATGTTCCTCAGCAGAACATCACTTTGAGATGACCTGTATCATAGTTTATTACTCTGCTGAAGTACCACGTGAATAATGTTTTTTTCCTATGTTAACAGTTCAGTTTGCTGCTGACACACAGATGTTAGCACCACATGGCAGCAAACTCAAGAAAAATATTTTAAGACACAAACTGCACACCAAAAAAACCCCATGTAAATGTATTACTTCAGACAACAGGAGTTTGAAATAAGAGTTTAATTCTCAAATCCTCATTGTCCTAAGTAATAAGCTCTGTAACACAGTCAACATGCTGTCATTCTCCTGTAGTCTTATGATTTCAGCACAACTTCTAGCTCATTAAGCAGCAGAGATTGAAAGGTTTGTATCTGTAGCCAGTCTTATCTAAACTAAGAAAGGGGTTTAACCTAGTTTAATTCAGAAATAAATTTTGATCAGTATTGCTGTGAAATAATTTCATTTTACATGTCTGTAACCAGTGTTCAAACTCAACACCTATTTCCAAGTAAAAATTTCTAATACTAAATTGACTTTTTGTTGGACTCGAGGTTTTTCAGAAGTACTGGTCTGAAATGTTTCCACATTACATGTAGAAATCTTCTTTATATAATTATGAAGACACAACCTCCAGAACTTAGAATGGTAAGGTTGGAAGGGACCTCAAGGATCATCTAGTTCCAAACCCCTGCCATAGGCAGGGACACCTCCCACTAGTACAGGTTACTCAAGGCCTCATCCAATCTGGCCTTGAACACATCCAGGGAGGGAGCATCCACAACCTCCCTGGGCAACCTGTTCCAGTGCCTCACCACCCTTACTGTAAAGAACTTCCTCCTAACATCTAGTCTAAATCTCCCCTCTGCCAGTTTAAGCCCATTGCCCCTTGTCCTGTCATTGCAGGACCTTGTAAATAATCCTTCCCCAGCCTTCCTGTAGGCTCCCTTCAGATACTGGAAGGCTACTATCAGGTCCCCTCGAAGCCTTCTCTTCTCCAGGCTGAAGAGCCCCAACTCCCTCAGCCTGTCCTCATAGGAGAGCTGCTCCAGCCCTCTGATCATCTTTGTGGCCCTCCTCTGGACCCGCTCCAACACTTCCATGTCCTTCCTGTGCTGAGGGTTCCAGAACTGCACACAGTACTCCAGGTGGGGTCTGACGAGAGCAGAGTAAAGGGGCAGAATCACCTCCCTTGCCCTGCTGGCCACGCTTCTCTTGATGCAGCCTAGGACTCGGTTGGCTGTCTGGGCTGCATGTGCACACTGCAGGCTCATGTTGAGCTTTTCATCAACCCAGACTCCAAGGTCCTTTTCCTCAGGGCTGCTCTCCAGCCATTCACCACCCAGCCTGTATTTGTGCTTGGGATTGTGCCTACCCAGGTGCAGGACCTTACACTTGGCCTTATTGAATTTCATCAGGTTGGCCTGGGCCCAACTCTCCAGCCTGTCCAGGTCCCTCTGGATGGCATTCCTGCCCTCTAGCAAGTCGACTGTGCCACACAGCTTGGTGTCATCTGCAAACTTGCTGAGGGTGCACTCCATTCCTCTGTCCATGTCACTGACAAAGATGTTAAACAGCACTGGTCCCAGCACTGACCCCTGAGGGACACCACTTGTCACTGGGTCAACTTCTTCCACACTTCTTCACTTGTCAACTTCTTCCACAGCTACAAAGACTGCAAAAACTTTATTTCAGCAGAAAAACCAAAATACTGCACTTATACACACAGACAAAGTGAACAGGGAGCGCCCTACCACAGGAGATACAGGTGTGTTTGCCATCTCATGTTTCATAGGTCAATTACCAGTGGTTTGGGTTTCTTTTCCCACTTAGATTCAGAACTGAAGTAAACATTGTATCAAAGTATATGTATATTTGTTATCACCACTGAACTCACATAAGGACTTTGCACGATTATCCTAGTGAAGTGTGACACAGTGAAGTAACATCACAAAGTGATTTGACTTTAGAATCACACATACGTTAAAAACGAAAACATAACACGACTTGACCTATGTTTCTGTTTTTAGATAGTGCTGGAGAATAATTTGCGTCCTCAGATTCTTCTGATGACTGAGCCAGGAAGTCATGAAGTTTCTGCACCAATGTATTCAACTTGCTTTCACTGTTAAAATAAAAGTAAAACTCAGTTACCTACACATCTCAAAGAGAAATTATGTTTAATCTCAATACATACCTAGGAAAGAGAGTGACTTATTATTTAAACATTTGTTTCTACAAGAAAATAGAGTAAATAAAAATGTTAAAATTTTGTTAATGCCTAAGTAAAATACATGAAGCCCTACTGATAAAAACACACCAAGGACTCTTTAAAATAATAACAAAAAGCATATTTAAATTGTTTTTAATGTTTAAAATTACTTGAAAAACCTCAAGAAAGTCTGAGTCGTAACTCTGCTATGACAGGAAGATACTGAAAAATTAATTTAAGATTCTACTACAGGTAAAAATAATACAACCTTTATTTTATTATCTAAAGTCACCTTTAGAGATGTAAAACTTGAGTAATAATGACAGAATTTTACCTACAACCTTTGAAACAGACAGGTATGATAGATCTACACGCTTAGGCAAAGCTTACATTAAATCAACCATGTACATTTACATGTGTCCTGCATTGATTTCATTAAAAAAAAAAAAAAAAAATCCATGGAGGATCAGATTTCTTGATCTGTTTGAGCATTCATTACTAATTTATAAAACGTTGTCCTGGGAATTTTCACTAGGCAGCTTTTGGCACCAGGAACTACAGTTCTTGCATTGTACACTCATTACAGTAAAAAGGCAACACCTTAATCCTATGTTTTTGTTATAAAGCTCCACTGCTTCATAATCCATGCTATTCCTTCCCATTTTACATTCTGTATTTCAGATTTCATCTTCCCAAAGCAGCTACCGCTTTCCAGGACAAGTACCTTTTTCTAGCATCAGCATGCTGTGGGAGGCCAAGGGCAATCACCCTTTCAGACTCCTCTGTATCAACAGCATTCAGCAGTTTTGCACCACTTCCCTCCTGGACCATGTCACCCCTCTCAAACGTGCCAGCTGATATGCCTGAGTCATAGTACCTCATCTACTACCAGATACCAGTTTCCAAACTGCTCAACTACAACAACCCCTTCAGAAGGTAACCCAGATCAAGGATACAGACTTTCATCCTTTTTATCTCCTCATTATTTCCAAATTGGTTTTCTGAGAACAAGAAGACAAAAGATTTTCTGTCCTTTTTTGTTTTATAGGAACTTCAAAATACCATCAGCTCAAACTGCTCACCTTTACCATCTCTACTATCTATTATTAACTTCTGACTTTCTATTTAGCCATTATTGTTAAAAAACATAATAAAATCATGTTTCATAAAAAGGACAAGGAAGTTCTCAAGAAGTGAAAGGTGTCATGACATTCATGCAAATGACTAAAGGAGTGAAAATAACCACATATAAAATACTCGCTACAAAATCAATCTGTAATGTCTTTAGATCTTCTGAAATACTCAAAACAGAACAGGACTTTGTAATGAAAAGATTTTCTGCATGAGTAGAGGACACTTCGCATTTGAAACTACACATATACAATCAATCATTTGAGCAAATCTGAAGGAGTGTAACAAAGCCCAGTTTACTCCCAAGTGTATCTCAAAAATTGTTTTCTCCATCTGTCTAAAGTCTTCCTCTCCAATTACTACTCATGCTGCTGCACAACTGCTGGTCCCTGAACTTAAATTTCCCTTTTTCTCATGGATGGATGGCATACTCATAAAAACTAAGATTCTAATGGCACACTTTGGTTTTACCAAACTGCATGCTTGATTTCAGGAGAGAGATCTAATGACAATTTATTCACATTGTTTTAAAAAATATAAAGAGATGTTGGGAATTATTTGAGAATAAAAGTATGTAAAGAGGTTTCATATCCATTCCAGATGCTCTAAAAAACTAATGCACGTTGAGAAAGGCCACAAAAAAGTACATTTGTGGTAGTTAAAAAAAAAAAAAAAAACCACATGCGGAATCCTGCTCATTTGCTTTATAAATAACTTGTTTTGGAAACAGCATTTTAGAAAAGAAAAATGGGAATTATAAAAAAGTTTTCAATACAAAACAAATTCAGACTAGTATGCATGTGTCTTTGTGACCAACACTTCGGACATTATCTACTCCCATTTACTAACTGTTATTCTAACCACAGTAAAATGAAACTTTTCAGACCAAAATATTCATACTGACAAACAGTAACCAAAGATCTACAAACTAATGGTAAAATGTCTTCTCAACTTGCCTTTCTTTCCTCTGATTACTCAGCATTTTGTGCTATAAGGCTGTGTGAAGGAATAACAGGTCAAATATAAGTAAAGGTGTTACACTTACTATCCTTCACCACAAAGAAAATTTATTTAGGGCAATGCTTTACCTGGTTTTGTACAAAAGTGATTTTGTGTCACACATTTATAGCTGAGAATCTATCTGTAAGATTTTTTTTAAACTTATACTGCAAAACCCTTGTTCTCTGTAATGTATTAATAGACTCATCCACTATTAAATTGGTCGCAACCTGTAAAAAAACTTTTTTTTTTTTTTTAATATAAGAGCTTAAAAACTGAGAACCACTTCGGAAGCACTAAGTGTAGCCTGCTCCTCCCTCTAACACACAGCAACAGTCCCTACACCATTTACCAGCATTTTCAGGATTCTGTGTTCTAAAGAAACAGCTTCACCATCAGTCTAGAGTTATTTCAACACTGTTTAGCCTAATTAAAACAGGACTGAAAGGAAAAGTGTCCTGCTATTACTGTTTTGGCAATGAACCTGATTTGTGACCTTGAGAAACTATCCTACAATACCATTTCTTATCTAATTCAAAGCAAGTGCTGCACTCGAACAGTAAACACCTGGCTCTTACTGGGATAAAAAAAAAAAAATAAATTTAAAAGTAGTACATATTAGGCAAAGCAGGTATTAGGCCAAATGATTCTACAGATCAATAGATACAGAAGTAGGAAATGAAAGGACAGGTGGTGTCCTAATCTAGACACAACACACTTAATTTAGTCTGGCTGCTGACTGCTGTCCCCTAGTACATGCTTAGCTATATTGGGTTTGCATAACAAGGTTTTCGTGGCAGGGAGTCTACAGGTGTGGCTTCTGCATGATGGTGGTAGAAGCTTCTCCCATGTTTGATAAAGACAATACCAGCTGATCCCAAAACGGATACACTGCTGGACAAGGCTGAGCCTATCAGCAATGGTGGTGGCACCTCTGAGATAGCATATTTAAGAAGGGAGGAAAACTGCTGCTTAACAGCAGCTGGAAGAAAGGAGTGAGAATACTTAAAACGGCCCTGCAGACACCAAGGTCAGTGAAGCAGAAGGGGAGGAGGTTTTCCAGATGCCAGAGCAGATTCCCCTGCAAACTGTGGTAAAGCCCATGGTCAAGCAGGCTTTTCACCTGTATAGCCCATGGAAGATCCCATGAGGTGGATGTGCCTGAAGAAGGCTGTGATGCCATGAAGAACACTCTCTAACAGTCTGCTCCTGAAGGACTGCACCCATGGAATGGACCTGTGCTGGAGCAGCCTGTGAAGAACTGCAGCCTGCAGGAAGGACTCACACTGGAGAAGCTTATGAAAGACTGTAGGAGGGACCCCATGCAAGGGAAGAGTGGGAAGAAGGAGTGGTAAAGACAAGGTGTATGAACCGACCTCATTCCCTGTCCTTGTGCACTGCTTGAGGGGAGGAGGTAGAAGAATGTGGGGGCAGAACTGAGCCTGGAGAGAATAGCAGGGAGAGAGGAAGGTGGTTTTTATGAGTTGGTTATTCCCCTGTTCTGATTTGATTGCTAATAAATTTAACTTCCCCGAGTTGAGCCTGTTTTGCCCGTGAGCTGAGTGATCTCTCCCTATCTTTATCTTAACTCATAAGTCTTTTGTCATCTTTTCTCTACCCTGTCCAATTGAGGTGAGTAATAAAGCACCTGTGACAGGCACCTGGCACCGAGCCAAGGTCAACCCACCACCTTAGTTCATCGTCTGGGTTTGCTAATAATCATGCTTCTGCAAAGTGAGACAAATCACCTTAGACAAGTAAGATTTTAGAAAACAATTTTCATTTAGATCCCACTTGCCACACATTCACATGACCATTCTCTCTGATGGCAGGTGAGGTGTTGAAAATTCACAGCCAGGGCAGGGTAAAGAGCAAGACTGGCCACTTCAGCACCAACACTGGATCATCATGGGTTGGACTGTGAAGTAGCACTGGGAAAACCTTGTTCCTGTGCTCAGTTACCATCCACTTTCTTCACACACTTAAAAAATGTAGGTGGGGAATGTTCCACTTATTATCAGCATCTGGAAGAATGGTTTTAATTTTTTATTTTCTTTAAAGAAATTTATTTCTCTTTCTTCCACAGACTAAAGGTTGGTAGGATCCTAAGTGTCCTTCATTCAAATTTCAAGTGGCTACAGAGTTATCAGTGGAATAGGAGTGCTTTCCAGCTTTTCATCTACATGGATGATGGCAAATAAGCTTTTGCAAATGTTTCCTATCTTAGGGGCTCACCTTCAAATTCAACACTTCTAAAATTTTTTTCAGTGTTAAAATTTCAACAGCAGTTCAAAGACACAAGGTTTTTTAATTCACCTTTACAGCTGTTTTAAATTAAGTCCCAATTATTTTCACCATTGAAGCTGAAATGAAATACTGCAAAACAAGTAATAAGCAGACAAAAAAAAAATAATATCAGATGTGCTTTTAAATTGCCTGTCTGTAGACTATCATCCTCTGCTTCAGACTGTATCCATGTGTGAATGACAGAAATCCTACAACCCACAGCAAAAGTATTTTAATTAAGACAGTGGGAAGAGGAAGGGAAAGAACTGACTATATCTACATTAAAGCACAAGAAGGTTTGGTGCTGATGATCCCATATCGATGCTACACACATTTTAGTAATTCAAACTAGGTACAGCCTGGTTCTGCAGACTGAACAAGTACCAGCAGCTGGAGCACAGAATGCTGGAGCACATCTTTCAGCTCACTTGCACTCTGAAGGAATCCAGTTTGTGCTCACCAAGCCCCTCTATATTATCAACAAAACTGAATAAGCAAAGGATCATCTTAATTCACGTGCTAAAATGGATGGACCCAAAGATCTAAAGGAGGTCAGAACATGTTTTTCCAAAGCATTTCTCTTATATGTTACATACATTAGCACATTTTTAAAATCACTGTATTATAATAAATAAAACTGAAATGGATAGAATTTAATTAACTGTACAACTTCAAAACTGATACTAGGCCTCCTTTTTCTATTCCCCTACAAAATTAAAGATTTCCTTTCATACAACCTAAGCCTTGATATAATCAGGCCAGTATTCCATCACCTGCAAATCTTCTGAAGTTTTTCCTGATGAGGAAAAAAAAAGAAAAAAAAAGAAAAATCAGATACCCACATTGAAGTATTTCAGTCACAAGGCAGCGCCTATATAGTTGTTTCATATGAAACATGTCAATACAGTAACCAAAGACGCATAAAATACCTCAAGACTGTCATAAAGGGTGAAAGATAATAAAACCTACAATAGAAGTTGCTTAGTTTCTTATTCCTAATCAAAAAGTGAATCAACAGAACTGCAATAGCCTAACGAGCCTTCTTATCTCAGAAAAAAAAAAAAAAAATACAACCAGAAAATAAATTCAGCCTACCAAAAGCACATGGTTGTATAAAGGTGGGGAAACACAGCACTTACAGTGGTTCTTCGCTCAGAAATGGTTTTCCAAAAGCAAAGCAACACTGTAGAGCCTACATCAGATTTGTATTTTGTAAGTTACTGACATACCAATTACATTAAAATAAGTGAGGTTTTCGAGTCAGGACTCACACAAGCTCTTCAAGTTGGCAGGAACCTGCTCTGCTGCCAAAGGACACAAATACACGCGCCTTGACACACACACACCTTATGCCACCCACACAGCTTTCTCCTGTCTCCTCCAGTAAAAGAATTTGTTGTGACCTACACACAAAAAATGATCCACACTGTAAATAGCCAATTCTTTTACTGGATCTGGATCGTTTCCCTCATCCAGTTGCTCACTGGTACAACTGTTTCTGTAAGCAGAGGTGATGACAATCTGAGATAAGCTGGAAAGACTAACTTCAATGGCAGCAATACACTATGTGAGTTTGAACTATCAACAGCAAAATGAGAGATGGTCAGGCTAGTAACACCAAGAGCCACAGAGTAATTCAGGTTGGAAGTGACCTCTGGTGATTGCTTTAGTTCAACCTCCAACACAAGCAGAGACAGCTACATGAGGTAACCCAGAATACCTCCACAGATGGAAGCTCCACAACCTCTCTGGATAACCTGTTCTGTGCTGAGCATTCTCACAGTAAAATCATTCTTTCAAGGTTAGGCAGAATTGCACCACACTAAACTTATTACATCAAACACAGTTGGAACATACCTGAACACTGAAGCTCTGACTGGAAAGAGATGCAGGCATCTAGCACTTCAAACTCGGAGAGTCTACGCTTAAAACTTCGTTAACACAAATTCACTCTTGCTTTGGTTGGAATTGAACTTAAACCCATAGGGGCTTAATCAAGTCACTCCTAGTACAGTTCAACACTATAAATGAAGCCCCAAAGTTACTTCATCTTCTAAGTACAGTAAAACAGGTTCAGACAAGTAAACAGAATTATTTTCCTCCAGACACACAAGGGGAATGAGAAAGCAGTGGTTCGAAGTCACTAAGAGACCCTTTAATCTGGTTGAGAAAAATTATGCAATTTCTTTTTGTTGAGATGGTATCCAAACAACCATCAAACAGCTACATCAGGATTGGGCTGGGAGTTACCATGCTTCACCAAAAAGTAAAAACTTCTTCAGTTTTCAACCTGTTTCTGTAATGGAACCTAAAAAAAAAAAAAAAAAAAAAAAAAAAAAAAAAAGGGAAAGAAAAAGCTAAGACAATCTCATTGTTAGGTTAGCTTGAATACCACACCTAAGTCTGTAACTTCAAAGTCAAAATAATCTGCAAACCGAAAAAAATACTGAAGTCAATGACTTGAAAATCTAAGTACCACATGAGACAAAAGTCGTAACAAACTGACTAGTTTACTGTAGTACTTCAGGAAAGTAAGAGCCAACCAGTGTCGATACACACAAAACATGAAGGTGTATTTTAAAAGCTTAAAGACGCTTTGTTCAAAAGGGAAAGAAGGGATCCACTTGAGACAGTATCACGTTCCTCTAACTCTAAACCTGCCTTCTCTTTTGCTGCATTTGCTTTCTGCTTCCTGCAGTTTTCCACAGATTCCCAATGACACATCATTCATTGAAAACTAAGAAAATGAAGTCTGTCCCTTCAAGTCTCCCAGATATGCCCAATCAGGTTTGCTCCAGGTTTTGAGGGTTGTAGCCCATCAGAAGTGTCGTTCTATTTTACAAGATAAAAGTCATCTTACCTTGCCCCACTGTCAGTCCTGAATTTGCTTCATTTTCTGGTTTTTTCCTTTACCTGACAGACGTATTTGCCCAAGGCTTCTAGAGCTGAACCTGTTCAGCCCTACAGTTAAGACCAGTAAGACAAAAACTTCTACAACTGTGTAGTTTTCAGCCTTGCAAACAAACTGCCTAAACCACACTAAAGCTGGCATTGGTCAACAACTTGTGTAATGTAGTGATTTTTTCAAGATTTCACTTAAACAAAACAAAAAACCCAAACAAACAAACAAACAAAAAACCCAAACCCACAAATATCCATCAATCCATCATCCATCTTGAATGACACCTGTTCTGTGGCCAGATGCGACTAAAAAAATACAGAAGCTTTAAACTCCTTCAGTAAATCAGGACACTTTACCTACCAACTTTCTATGACAGTATTAAACCTTCTCTCATATTTGCCACTGTTTCTGCAATTTCTCCTTTCTCCTCTTGACATGCCACAGGAAAAACGTGCCACTGACCTACCCATGAAATGATTCATGTTTCCAAATCAGACAAGGAGCTGAGCTCCAGTGATATGAAATGTGATTTCCTGAGATTCGGCACTATCCCTAGGCTTTCCAATATAAAGAAGACACATCTAGTGATCTAATTTTAAAATGCACTTTGTCATGGACTGTAGGCAGTTGGTTTTACTGTAGTATTGGTTTTCGTATTTTCTTTTGGTGACCTGTATTTACATAAAAAGCACTGACTTTTCCTCCATAGAAAGAGAGGGTGCAAATGTTTATCTAGAACATCAGGAACTTCAAGTCTCCATAACGTTAAGGCCATTCTACTGCAAAATTTACATTACACACCCTTTTGTCACACCAAATCATTTAATGGAAAATGAAGATGCCTTCAGTTAAGCCTGATAAGAGACACTGACCCAAAGTTTAAAAAACTCTAGCAGCAATAATGAAGTCACCAATAATGAAGCCACTGCAGTAAGTTCTGCTTTAAGAGAAATTAATTTCAGCAGTGTAAACATATTGGCTCTGGGGTGCATGTGGCACAGGAAGTGACAGCCAGTATTAAGTTTTGCTTTCCTGGGTAAAGAGGTCAAAAATACTCTTTATGCCTATTCCACATGATTATGTGAAAGAGGGATAATTTACACTGTACCTTCAGAGGATATAAAGATTGATATTGACTTCCTTCTGATTAGATTATTGGGTCATTAAATAACATGTCTCAAGCAGCCCTGCAACATCACTTACAGCAAAGACATTCAAGTGACTCAAAAGCGCAGATTTTAAAAATCTATTAAGACCAAGTTACCAAAATATAATATTGAGAAGTCTTAGTCATAAAATGAATTTATTTTGCCAACTGTGAAGGTTTGGGAGTTCCCCCGCCCCCCCCACACTTTCAAAAATGACCCAGACTAGAACTCAGTCAGCTGGAAGTTAAGTGATAAAGCTCTATTTACAGTTTTGCACAATGTACAGCAGATATTTACACTATATACAGAATATTTACAGATATATACAAGCAAAAGGTAATACAACAACACAACTCCCCTCCCAGAAATCAGAGACCCCAGGAGGGGCTCCCAACCACCCTTCCACCTTCTCCCCACCCCTGTACCTTACCCCAAGGTTTGCCTTACGTGCAAGGTAAATTAGGAGGATCGGCCAAGGGGGTTAGAAGAAAAGTGGTTAGTGAGGATTAATCAGCAGAGGAGCCAGAGCCCAGAAGCTGCTAGATCGCCCCAGCAGCTGCTGCTCCAGCAAGCCATACAGAGAGAGACTGACTTATCTATTGTTTTGGTTATTGTTCCCAAACAATTCTCCAGCAAGCCTACGAGTGAAGTAGACATCATGATGTTTTCCTTTCACAGCCTATAGTGTAATTTTCTCTATTAAAATATTCTAATTAGCCTCAAACCAGCACACCAACTTAAAAAGATCTAGTAGCACTACAGTACACTACCAGACAGCTCAAGTGAGTAAGATTCAAAACCTGTCTTCCACTATTGTTGTGCTTATTTTGTACAACATGTGAACTGATGGGTAGGAAGAGGTTAGGTCACTGTGACCAAGAGTACTCTAGTTAAAAATAAAATGAAATTGAAATAAAAACCAAACAAGCTTTGGAAACAAAAATTATAAAGAAATCCTTACGAACATTTGCAGAAGCAGCATTTTTTTTGTTTCCTATTCAGTTTCTGCAGGTTTCATTTTGTTTTGCAGCTTTCCAAGCTTCTCATGCTGAACATGGGAGACTCCCACATTCTTAATATTAAATAAAAGCATTTCCTGTAACAAAAGTTCAGGCCTTCATACCCAGCAGACTAGTACTGATAGAGTGTTTAAAAAGAAAATAATCAATCTTCCAGAAGTGCCAAGGTGAGATTTGCCACCGAAATTCTATTGTTTGCATACGAAATTCTAGTAACAACCTCCTAGCTGTCTTTCTGTATACATTTCAAATGAGCAAAACTGCATATAGGAGATGAAATTAATGTGCAGAGGTGACTGTGCAGGGTGACAGAAACACAGGCAGCTGACAGCCCACAGGACTTGTGGGAAATGGGAATGAGAGAGAAAGAAGAAAGAATGGTTTTCTTTTCCCTCTTATTGTCTGCAACTCTAGTTTTAAGTAGAACTGGAATCGACAAAAAATAAGAACAAGTCCATGCAATGTGTTCATCAGTCTGCAACCCTGAAACTACAGTGCCCTACTATGTCCACACCTAGTTCCAGGCATGGAACTGTATTGTTGTAGATTAGAATCAAAGCCTTCAAGGTCCATGTGGGATAAGACTTGCAAAAACAAATAATTAGACTCAACAAGAACTGACTTCGTGAACAGAAGTAAGTTCAGAGTACATAAAAAGTGTGTATATATATATATTTTTTTTTTCTGTCCATCTACTTAAAAGTACTTCATCACAGGCCCTGCTAATTGTGTGGGACCAACAGAACCCAAAGACTACGTACACCATCAGATCTATTTTGTACATATTTTTTGATCGTCAAGATCAGAAATATTCCCATTTATCTTTATGTCTGCAGGCAGTCTGAAGAAGTACATGGAAAATGCATGAGTCTGTATTATCTTGCACTAAGGCACCAACTGAAGAAGTCCCTTAAGCAGCAACTCTTAATTGCTGCACTAATGACAAAGGGTTATGTACAAAATCTTCACAGGGTAGAACTGGAACAAGGAGTTCAAAAAGGAAAAAAAGGCAAAGCAGAATATGGCAACAGGAAAGAAAATACAAATCACAGTAAAATAAAAAGTGGTCCCACTTTTCATTGGAAGTGCATTTTTCAAAATATGCAATACTGATTATGACCACAAAACAAGCAAAGAAAGAAATAAACAAAAAATCAACAAATACTAGTAAGCCAGATGCTTCTGCTATACAAAAATTAAACTCTACTCATGATTTTGAGGGATTAAGAAGTAAAAAGGAGGAACAACCCTTAATTAGTATTTTAGTCTGCACATGAAATAACCTATACCACCAAAAAAAAAAAAAAAAAAAAAGTCGTTTACAACTGTCAAAGAACTGTAAAAGTACAGCGTATAAAGCAGGGATGTGAAAGAATAAGGCAAGGGCAGTCCTATCAAGATGGCCAATCCTCATCTTCCAAATCACTGAACATACATATGCAAAAGAACTCGCTAACTCTTGAAATGTTCTGCATCTAATCACCTGAATTTACAACACTCACGACTTGCATCCAATGAGCTCAACGCCAATAACAACAATATTCTAAACAACTCTTTGTTAGTTCGAAACAGATGACGTACACATCACTCTCTCAGAAACGTTAAGGCTTTAAAATTAAGCAATACACAAGTGAAGGAAAACTACCAACTCTTTTACTTTCAGCTGAAACTAAATAGCAGTTGCGAACTACTTCAAATAAGTCTAAAACTAGGTGGTGGAGACACACAAATATGACCACAGAAAAAAAAATTTATCCAATGCTCAGTATTTGAGAGAAGGTGATTGTCTGATTTTGCGGGTACGTGCAACAATCGTCAGGGTCAAGTGATAGTGCTTTGTTGTTGATACAGTGCCGCAGGCATTTGGAGTACCGTGAGTGAGGAACTGTGTTGATCAGACCCCTTGAGATACCGATAAACCGAAAGCGATTATTTATTAATAGTTGAACATGGCGTCTCTCAGCACTGAATTCGCTCGGTTTTGCTGCCAGCTTGCTTATTTTACACAGCAAAACGGGCGCCGTTTGCAATAATTAAGACGGCAAGAGAGGTCTTCAAGGATAGAGGGAAATGTTTGTAAACGGGCATGCAAACAGATCCCTCGCGGGGTAATTTGCGACAGAAAAAGGACTTTACTACAGCACACACACGTGGGGCGGGGGCGGACAAACGGAGGGCACATACCCGTGGCACCCCACGGCTGGGGTATGGCGAGCGATAGCGGGGGGCGATGGCAACCCCGCCCCTCTAGGCCTTCCCGCCGCTTTCCACCGGGAGGACACGGGACAGCTCTACCTGATCCAGCCCTGCCCACCTCTCGTGTCTGAGCCGGCGCCGCCCCCGCCGTGCCCGAAGGAAAAGGGGCGTGCATGCCGCCGCTCCTCCAACGCCAGGCTAGGGCGAGAAGAGCGTTGGCCGCTTGCCTGCACCCGGCCGTCTCCGCCGCCTTCCCCTCCCCGCACTCTACTCCAGCCGGTGTCCCGCCGCCACCCCAATCTCCGCCGGCGCCCGCCGCCCCAGGCCCGTCCCCGCCCCACCCCCGCCGCGGGCCGGGCCGAGCCGTGCAACCGCGGAGGCCGCTCGCCGACAGCGACCGCCGTTCCCCCCGCCGCGGGCTAGCTGCAGGCCGTACCTCACAGGCTCTGCAGTCATGACTCCGCTGCGGCTGCTCGGTGCGGCCGGCTGGGCCGGAACCGGGCTCAGGCGCTAAAAGGAGACAAAGCCGCTATTGCCACCATCACAAGCTCCGCCGCCATCTTATCGGAGAGGCTGAGGGAGACCTGCCTCCTGCCGCCTTCCTCCTTCGCCGACTCCCATTGGCTCCTTGCCGCCCCCAGCTATTTTCCAATTGGACAGCCGCGACGGGGCCTGTTGCTAGGGTCGTTTACGTCACCATCCCAACCTTCCCTGCTCCGATTGGCTGAAGAGAGAGTTACATCACCAGCCGGGGCCTGGCGTCACGCGTTAAATCCCGTGACATCACTTCTAAACAAAGTGTACCGCCGGCTGTGCCCAGCAGGGGGCTCTAGCCGATGGGTGACCTAACGGCCTCGGCTTCAACTGCCTGGAGTTCCCCAGGACCTGCAGCCCAAGGGCCTGCGCCATGGCAACAGAAACCAAGCACACACATCCTGCACCAGCAGACAATACATTACATGGGTGAAATGAGCAACAGGAGACAGAGCAAGCTGTGATGGCAATGGTCAGGTTGCACCCTAACCTCAGCTGATCACTTAATGAGAATGGAGGTTTTGGGCAATCCCACCACCTAGATTCAACGACATCAGGTTAATTATGACACTTCAATGCATCAGTTGTAAGAAGTGTAACATGGTGATGATGGCCAAACTCATGACCAACAGCAGAGTGACCCTCATACTCTGACATCAAATCAGACCAGGACACGAGCGCAGAAACAAGCTTTGGAGGAGACAGTTTCCCAAGTACAGAATTAAAAAAAAAGCAAGATATGAATAACATAAGCTATCCTAAGAATTATCAAGGTCACACTCCTTCAACGGCACGCAAGTTACTGCTAGGTAAACCTTTGCTTAAGCCTAGCTTTACTGGATTTTGGTTTTTTTTTTTAAACAGAATTTTTTTTATACAAGGAAAGATACCTTTGGCAGCCTCACAGACATATACCAAGATAATTTTCCCTGATCATACTAGCAGCTTCTATGTTTGTTAGATGTTAAAACCTATGAGGACTGAAATATATCCCTTTTCAGAGGGAAGGAAGTTACATGCTTTCCTAAGAAGGTTACTGAACTCCACTTCTTTTCATGTCAACTTCCACATCCCCACATGACTAAGAAAACAAACCAGCAAAACCAAGTTCAGTATCACACCATCTGAAACAGGTGATAGAGGTATTCACTTACAATGAATATCAGGTTTGAAAATGAATACTTTTCTGCAGGAACTAAGGGGGGGAAAAAAGTACCAACTCAGATAATTTCACAAAACCAATGTGCAAAATAAGAGGAAAAAAAGTACTAAGTGAAAGCCGCCTCATCTTAAGTGCAATTTCTCCTTAATACCTAAAAGGCAACGACAATAAATAGCATTTTCACGCTTCAACACGTACAAGCCTACATATCCCAAGGAAATTCTGCAAACTGGTCTACACAGAAGTTGCTTTAGATTTTAACATTGTACCCAAAAAGTGCATCCTGTATTTGCCGAATTTTAGTAACACCACCAGCAGATTTAGTAACAGTTTTGTTAACAAATGCTATCTCACGGTCAATGCTCAGTTTTAAAAGACCAAAGCATCACCTGCCTTCTATCTAAAGCTTAGAAGAAAAACAAATCCATATTAACTGACCTATTAAAAAAAAAATTATTTAAATGTTGCAAAAAAGCCATCCTATTTTTTTTGTGACCAAATTAAACCAGAAGCATCACCTACTCTTAGCTCTACATTAGTGTTACAATACAAACACAAAACATTCATTTTCCTCTTTAAGGGGTTGAGTCCACTTTATGGACTAATATCCTATTGCCTTAGAACAGCTACAAAGGTCAATTTATGAGTATTACTCTATTTTTTTCTTTTACTGTTTCCTCAGGAGATTGGAGGTATTTGAAAACAGTTTATAAAAAGCAAATTTAATTGCCTCCAATTCATAACTGTTTGAAGTTGCACATGAATAAGAAATCCTGTTGTGAGAGAAGGTCAAGATAAAGTGGGAGATGGGAATGTTTCATCTTCCAGCCATTACTGCTGAAGATAAAATCTGATGCTATCATGAGGCTGTCAAAACACAGACTGTGGAAGCACACTGCAATCTGCATAAAGAGAAATATTGCATGCATCAGTAGAGAACAAATTTGCGCATCTAACACACCTACAGTCAAGCTTCCCTAGCACACAGGCCCCCTTCCCCCAGTCCTCTACTAACAGACGCTGTTGGCTGCTTACGGTGTTTTGGGCTAGTTGCCCCTTAAGAAGACCACAGAGTTGAGTCCTCCAGAAGGACCAGAAAGGTCTGGGAAGTAGACCCAGGAAATTGTAATCTTTGTTATTCAATCCTATAATCCTGCTATCGCTTTCATAAATTTGCTGCAATGCTCTTTCTCTTATTTCCCTTCCTTGGATTCCTCAGAGGGAGTCCTTATCTGGTAAACAATGGGGGAGTAGACTTGCCTGTGCTCTTCCAGGCTGGACTGAAATTTTGCTGTGCAAGCAAAGACCGTTTAGGCCTAATGGGAGATGCTGGGGTGAGTGGCTGTGAAAATGAGCACTGAGGTTTTGTGGTTTAGTTTGGTTGTGGAGAAGGTTTTGGGGGAATTCTCAAGGATCCTGTATCTGTATTAGGTGTTAAGGATTCATGTATTCTGTATTTTCCTGTACATCTTTAAATGTAATTTCTGTATTTCCTCTCCATTTCAACAAGAGAGTCTCTATTTTACTTCCCTCAGGAGTTAAATTTATTTCTGTCTGCTCTTTAAGCTAAGACACTGCTCCCATATACCTGGCAGAACATGAATTCAGAGCTTTGCTTGCAGGACAAATCAAGGGCCATTGTAGAGTCTTGTCATAACATATTTCTTCCATAATGGTAGTAATTAGTTTTCTTAAGTAGATGTTAGCCTACTTTTAAGAAAAGTGGCTGAAAGACATGTATAGTTATCAATTGACAAGAGAATATTTTAATAGCTTGATGTGCTCCTGACCTAGAAACACCAACTATATATACATTATTTTCTGGCAATTACCTGTGATAAAAAGTAGCACAATTCATGCAGCACAATAAAATACTGGCTTTAAATTTATAGGAACACTCAAGATCTCAGCTTTTCAACAGAACAGATTTTGTGCAATGAAACTCATTCTTTGTTCATTACACAAAAAGCACGACAGAAACTGAAAACAGATGACTGCTTACTCAAGAGCCTGGGTTTGTGCTTTGTTTTGCTGTTATTCCTTTCCCCTTAAAGTTCAAAGTGATGGTGTGGAATTAGTTGAGTAGTGGTCTCTATTTGATAATCAAACTTTTTCAGCATGAGAAAGCAGAGGACAACAATCCAACAGAGAAACAAAGTGCCAGCATTTTTCCAAATGCTTTACAGGAATTCCTTAGAGTAGATTAAAGCACTTTTGACATTTTTACTTATTTTTTTAAAATGTATTATTTCAACATATGTGATCTTGTTACTGATGAACAATTTTTAGAACGCATCATCAGAAATCACTGTTAATAAACCATAAAGCAACACTACAGGCCAGTGTTTTGTTCTGAAAAGTTTGTCTGCAAGATGCTGTGATGTAGCATAATGTGATGTCATGAGCACTATGTCCAAACAAGTTTCAGTGACTTAGGTGTGTAATTTTCTTTGGATGTTCCCAATATTTAGAAGGTTCAACAAGAGACTTCCTTCAGTATTTCTAAAGCTTCTACTTTGGTAGACCTCTCAGGAAAACAGAGTAGGAGTGAAAATAAAAACTAAAATAGAAAACCTCCTGGTTATACTTACTTTTATGTTGTTTTAAACAAGGCTCAGAACAAGCCTTGTTGTACACGTAGTTGGATGTCCAATAGCTGTGACCATAAAAGTACTTACATTCTCCTAAAACCTCCATGCAGCCATCATCTCCTCACATTCTCCAGACACTGGTGGCTATCCCATTGCCTGCCAAAAGGTTTGACTTGTTCTTACCTTTATGTCCTTATGTGCATCTCAATCCTATGACTGCAGATGTACAACCCAGCCATGCAGACATCACCAGCCACGACATTAGTTAAGGTTATCTGCACCAGCACCAAGCTATACACAGCAGAAGCAGAGCTGAACACAATTTCAATCCTGGAGGACAAGGCAATTTCTGCCCTCAATGAGCATGTGATTATGAAGCATCTCTGCTCAAAGCTTAACTGCAGTAATGACTACTGGGCACCACAACCAAGCATGTTCCGTGCTCAGCACTACAACAGTTTGAAGACAGGGACTTCCAGTACCTTGTTTAATCCAATTAGATTTATTATCTTACCTTCATCTTAGCTCATCACAGAGCTCTCTATTTTTAGAGATGAGTCCCAAAATATTTTTTAAGTATACCACAGCCCCTTCTCCAAAGCTGAAAAAGTAGCGATCTTTGAGACCAGTCACATCACCAAAACCACACAATCCATTTTCAGCTACAGAATATACCATTTCCTGCTCTTACTACAATGTGTTTTAGAAAAGGTGAGGTTTTGTGGTGCTTGAGCTGTTTAATGACTCACTCTATAAAGGAGACAGCCTTATCAAACTCTCAGTGTTAGCAGAACAGTTCTCAAAGGCATCGCCTCTTCCAGCTTTGCTCTACTAATCCAGAACTATGCAACACAAACTGGTTTGTGAGATGCACATGCCAATGGTCCCAAAGAATCATTGTGGGTACCAATTATAGTTGGCTATTACCTCTCAACTGCTGCACAAGTCAAATCTTTCTCGAACTGCATCCTCTCTAAATCTGGTACAGGTCTTTGCAAGCACTCATTTGCTCCACTACTGCACTTGATTTCTCCTCCATACTTCAGTTTAAGCCTAGAGAGCAGAAAAACTGTTGGAAAAAGTAAGCATAATTTTAATTTCTTATCTCAGCATGGATCAAAAGAAGAAAATCTAAAACTCTTGACATCTATACCACCTGAAGTGAAAAGCCAACATGTCTCCACCATCCACATGATGTGTGACTGTTTGAAGTTAATCAGTACATGAACGAGATAAGTGCCATGTCAGAAAGATTAGACACAAGTCTGAAAGTTTAAGAAAAAGCTTTACTTCTTCAGACTGAGACTGTGTGCTGGTTTGAGGCTAATTAGAATATTTTAATGGAGAAAATTACACTATAGGTTGTGAAAGGAAAACATCATGATGTCTACTTCACTCATACGCTTGCTGGAGAATTGTTTGGGAACAATAACCAAACCAGACTGTAAGCCACTTGCACATGCACTGCTAATGACTGAAGTACAATCGACCTTAGAGTTTATGGGAAGCATTGCATCAGAGGAAGAAAAGACATTTGTTTTGGTTTATGTTGATGTTTAAAAGACACAGAAGCATAAATGAAACTAAAAAATTTTATTGAAACTCATCCAAAATCCAGTCAGGCACACAATTTATCCATTTCACTAAGCCTTGTCATTCTGTATGGCACAGAACAATGCATCTCAACAAGTTGAAACATCAAACAACCGAATTAGTGAAGTTAAGGCACTTGAGATATGTGTTAATTCAGCAAAGTTGCATAACATTCTACTTAGAATTATATAGTCCTTTCCAAGATTCAATCTAAAGCATCCAAATTCTAAAACCCCTTGAGACTGGGAAGAAGCATAAGGAGGAGACAAAAGTGCCACCATATCTCACTGACTATCAACCTTTCAGGCCACCACAGCCTATGGAAGAAAGTATTACAGAATCAAACTGAAAAGATTTCCTGTAGAGGTGATGAACTACAACAGTTTGAGGCACAATGTCTTCCACTCAAGAATCTTTAAGGCAAAGTATCTTTGTGAGATGAAAAACAAAAGTAAAGAGCAAGAAGAACATGCATTCAACTTTAACACTAGCAAATCTTTCCCTGGGTAGCAATTTGTTTCCCAGGACATCACTGCCCACTCTCATATCCTCCCAAGGATAAAAACCCAGAGAAAATAAATGGAGAACATAAGAACTTAGAGAGTTATCAAAAATCTAACACCGGACAGTTCATCAGAGTTCTGAGGAGTAACTTGAAAGTCACTTGACAACCTTTAATTTACACTACAGGTAGTTAGTTTCCTCTGCAGTTTTAGTTTATATTGTTGAGAATGTGTCAGTAGAAGAGTATTTTTTCAGCTCTAAGCCAACATTTACAACTTAAATGATGCAGTTTCAGCATTTAACAGAGACTTTAAATGAGTAATTGAACTAATAACTCAGTTCTACCTGCTAAAATTCTCCATCTGTGAAACAACCTCTTGCATCACACAGCACTGAAGTAACTCTTCTCAAAAAATGAGATACAGCTCTAGGACACGCACATCCCACGTTGGAATCTGGAGAAGGCTCTAAGGGCTTGCACACAGTCTGATGGAAAAGATTTCCAGGTATACAGAGACTCTCTCAACCATCAAAAGGCACAACAGAGAAGCTGTTGTCACTTCCTATACACAGACAGGAAGTGATAAATATTTGAGGGAAAAAAATAAACACATGAAATGCCAATTACCCATTTAAATTTAAATTACTGTTTCTAGTTAGTCTGCTTCTGAAATATGTAGTTCTAAGCACTAGATTCTGAATTTCACTGGAATTAGAGCTGTTGAAGAGGCTGTAAAGCTTCTGGAAAAAGAGATTGCATCTTAATACTCCGCCTTTCAGAGCAAATTGCTTGTTATGTTTAAGGCACTAAACGTTGTCTTTGGTTCAGTGTTTAACTATCTCATTCAGAGTAAAGAGAGGTAGCACGAACCATAGGTATTTAGCTCTTCCATTCCATTAATGCCACTTCAGAGTCACCACTTTTCTGATCTTACAGATCCGGGGATCCTTTAACTCATTAGGAAGCTGCAGGAACAAAGTAACAAACATTGCTATTAATTATGTAACAAACAAAAGTGTGTAACATTTTACTTAGCTTCTATAACAATGAGAAACTGGGCCTGATACATCTTCAACATGAACAGCTGGGGAAAAGTCACTTAAAAGTGAGTTTTCTAGTAACTTAAAAGCAAAGACAACCACATCTTACCTTCAAAAGTGTTAGCTAGAAGTATTTCTAGCACAGACTAGAATAAAAGCTGATCAGTTATTAAGTGGGGAATAAGCTCAGTTGTCTTCTGGTCTTGAGAAAAGTCTTTATGAAATAAGAAGTTCTATTATTTAGATGTTTTTAAATACAGACTGACTTCTCATAGAGATCTGGTAACACCTGCCTATGGGATTAGCCTTTCAGGCAAATTAAACTCTTTGCAGAATCTGAAATTGTTTGAAACTGGCCCCTCAAATGAATTTTTTCCTCCAAAATGCATAAAATCTAGTAAAACCACACAAGGTAGCAATATCCATCTTATATACTTTAAGCAGTCAATTGATAGAAGCGTTAGACTCTTTACAGAAGCAATCCTGAAGTATCTCCAGCTTTAGCACATCAGCCATCCTCCTCGTTCTCACAACAAGGCTCAATAATCAAGATGTATGAATATGGAGGAAGAGAAAAGATGTTTGTTTTCAGTATAAATTGGTTAAGATGCCACTATGAGAATATGAATATTTTATAGTATGTCATGGCATGAAAGAGAGAATACCACAATCTTTTGGCTCAGTTGAAAAAGCATTAGGAACCACCAAATCCCGTTATTTCTGGAGATTGTATTGACCAATATTGCCACTCCTGGAGAAGCTGAGCATTCTTAGAAGAGTATTTCTCACCAAATTACATTTCATGAAATACATTCTTTGCCTAATTCTCCAGTCTGGTTTAGATTAATATCACCAGACAAGGAAATACCAGCAAGCAGGGACAGATTCATTCATAAGCATGTAAGAGGGACAAAACCAAAGATCACAAGTGATACCAGAAGATTTAAGTTCTCACTTGTGTTTACTCACTTCGTTTGAAAAAGCCTATGGTGTTGTAATTATATTGCAATGACAGGAAAAAAAGGACTGAAGCAGAATGACAGACATACCTGTATGGGTAGCCATGGTATTTAGATCTGAAGACAGACAACAACCAGCTGAAGAACAAGACCACCAAGCCAATACCAGCAATACACATAACTGTAAGAGATGGAGAGAAAGATTCTAGTCATGTAACAGCAGCCCCTAAACACATCACAGTGACCAAGGTTTCTAAAAGCATTCTGCAGCATTTCCAGATTTGGTCAGATGACATCTTTCTAATAGTCACTGAGAAGAACTAAATTGATGTCAATTTTCTTTCCAATTCCTCTTGCCTATCAATTTCATATCACCACTTTAGGAGAAACAGCATCCCCCTTCTCTCTCACTGCTGTAAACCATCTTAACATCTCCCCACCTTCCAAAAGGGCTTTGAGTTTACCTTGCAATTTGCTAAGCAACTCCAAATACTGCCCAGAAAATGAACAATTCAGCTCTGCTTAGAGACAGGAAGCATACATGAGCCCACAGTACAAAAGCTTTTCTATTAAATCGAACATCTCTACTGATATGTCTTCTCTTGGAGAAAAACAAAAAAAAGTGTTAGTACTCACTCTTTCTTTTCCCCACATCCATGTCAGAAGTAGCAGCTTCGTGGAGAAGTACCATTCCTAAAGTAACACCACCATCTATGGGCATTGTTTAAGGCTAAATCAATGAAATACAGACTTAAACATGATACGCTCATTCCTAATCTTGTAAATTTAACTCCCACACCCTATCTGGGACATTAAACCTCACTGGAAAAATCAGAGACTATCCAGCCAAAAAGTAGCTATGGAAGGAAAAAAGCCACTGAAAGGCATTTGTAATGTCAACTCCTCTAAGAAAATAAATACAAAGTTTAAAATATAGACTGGAAAGCATAGTAGGGCTTGACACTGAATTAAACCCATGCATTTACTATCTCAGTTTGCTAGGAAACAGCATTCCTTCCCAGAGAGCTTCATGCACTTCCACTACTGTTCTATTCCACTGGGAAATCCCCAAACTCAATTTCTGCATTTCACAGGAGTAAAATGCAGGTAATATTCAATCTAACAGAACATCTTTCAAATAGCAATATTTAAGTATTTTCTAAATCTTAAACAAATAATACTTGATAATAATTGTAATGTTAAGGAAGCAGAGACAACTTAAATGGGTTGACATCTGCAAATAATGAAAAGTAGTAAAGCAAAATAGTAGGTCCAGTTGAAAGGACAGAAAGCCCAAAAGATTTAATTCCATTTCACTACAGACGTTCAGTCCAAATCCTCCTCCTGAAATGAGAAATATTTATTACTGACTGCAATGGGACCATTAAGAAATCTTTTTCTTTCAGATGCAGTCTACTTTCAGCACAGAAGTGACCTCAACCTTGAGGAACCTTGCCAGTTTCACCATTTTAAATGTCTCCAGTGACAGAGAGTTGAGTCCTTAATGTGATGGACAGCAATAACACCAGTATGTACCAACAAAAAGTTTCTAGGTTGAATTTTGTGTGCATCAGAAGACCAGTAATAAGGAAACAAAGATCTGTGTCCCGCTCCAAATGGATATTTGACGTTGCAACAATAATGAATACACAGCAAGAGAGTAAAGTTTCTTTTAACAACATTTAAACATCAGTTAGTTACTTTATATTATCACAAATTCCCCAGTGTTTCACTTGCTGCAACTGGGATTTTCAACAGAATAAGAAGGGAAGAAAGAAGCATAAGTCCCTCTGTGAAGAAACATGGCGGTTGCAAGAGAAGAGACTTGTTAACCACTGCGAAGCGGCCAAGAGGACAAGTAATTCGAATGAAGTTTTGAAATGTGTCTACAGTAAGTCTGCTACACTCTGCACTTGTCTATCACAAAAAGCAAACAATTTGGGACTGTGAAGCTGCAAGAAAAATATTAAACAAGATTTTAAATTCTTATTACAAGATAAAAGAATGCACAGGATGACAGAGGCGACAAGGGCAAGTTTGACTCCGAGCTGGCTAAAGTTACAGATGATGGATCAAAAACATTAAAATGGGAACAGAAGAAAAGATCACTTAGAGTTTCCAAATACTCTTATGACTCCGAAGAGAAAGGCATAAGCTCTCAATCTGCAAGTTTCCACTTGTCTTTATTGATGGCATAATACTAGCAGGGGAAAAAACCCTGTATTATTAGCATGAATGAGTGCTAAGATTAAAATAAGCTAAACAAAGAAATAAAAGAAAGATTAGTAACAGGAGAAGAAATTGGACACCAAAGCAAGACCTAAGTTAGATTGAAAAGATAAGACACACACAGAGGAATGGGCCATCCTGAAGAATCTCACAATTCCACAAAGATCCACATCTTTAACACTGCTTTCAGTTCAGTTGCTAAGCAAGGAAAAAGGTAATGAGAAAGCAGTCAACATTTTTCTGGTGAACTTAAAGATCACTGGCATGGAAAAGGACAATTCTCAACACAAAGATTCCACAAGCTTCTGCATCAGTGTTGCATGGTAAGTTAAAGCCTTGACAAAGTGCTCTCATAGGACAGGCAGCAGCGTAAGCTCACAGAACAATTGACACCAACCACATGCTTCTCAGTAGGAAGGATACTGAACAGAAGAACAATGTGTGTTTCTGCCACAAACTGGGCTTGGCTGCTCCCATGGATATAGTTCTGTAAGAGACAAAGAGTAACTGAATTTAGGAAAGACTGGAGTCAATTTCAACATGATTAACAACAGCTAGAGCCTGGAACTGGGCTTTGCACTGTCTCTTTCAGGAGTCAGAAGCTGGAGCACAATTTCAGCTGTTGAGCACAAACAATTTCAGATGCTGATCACTGATTTTTGGGCAGAGCTGTATTAGCTTCAAAAACATCTTCTTCAGTTAACATGCATAATAGCCCAAAGTACCATCCAGATGACATTAAGTGCAGCTGTAGTCTTCGTAGTCCAGATCTGGTGTTCCACACAGCAAAATGCCCTCCTGCACCCACTGAGATCTAGGCCCCAAGAGTCTAACCTTAGACTCTTAGGTCACGTATGTTGTTTTTCAGTTTAGGCACGGTAATGGTTGAAGTTATCACACAACAATTACACAACAGAGCACCTGTTTTAGATTAAGACAACCAATTTGTGATTTCTTAGCAGTAAAGGATGAATTTTCAAACACAGTTTCTTCTTCTGTTTGAGCCAAAAGAAAGATAAAGCTAATAGGAAGAAAATCTAAATCTCATCTGGAGCTCTTAACACTCCTGTTTCACACGAATCAAACCCCTCTTTTACAGGCATCTTTTAAAAGACAGTAGTCCCTTTCTGATCAACAGCTTTCCAATTTGCCTTGCTGACTGGAGGAGAGGTCAGCCTTACTGACTTACGAAGAACCCAAGAACAGAATTTGCACTGACTTGCCTCTTTTAGTACCAGCCTCTTTCTGTAGAAATACAACAGAAACACAGAGAAGAAAATGAAGAAAGACTTACTACTTGTCCTGTATGGGGATTCTTATGAGCATAGGGTGGACCTCTAATGTGGTTCCACATCTGGCCTGATGTCATTGCTAAGACAAAACACTCAAGAGGAAAGAAGAAATACTTTAGTAAAGCTTTTGTTTGTCATTTTTTACTGATTTCCTACAATCAAAGAATGGTTTGGGCTGGAAAGTACCTTGAAGATCATCTTGTTCCAACCTCCCTACATGGGCAGGCACACCTCCCACTAGACCCAGGTTGCTCAAGGCCACATCCAACCTGGATTTGAACACTTCCAAGTTGCAGGTCTCAACAATTACTCTGGATAACCTGTTCCAGTGCCTCACCATCCTCATAGAACCATGGAGAAGAATTTAACCTAAATCAAGCTTCTTCCAGTTTGAAGGCATTACCCCTCATCCTGTGGTCCATGCCTTTGTAAAGAGTCCCTCTGCAGGTATCTTGTAGCCTGCTTCGAACAGAGCACTAAGGTCTCCCCAGAGCCTTCTCTTCTCCAGGTTGAACAACTCCAACTCTCTTAGCCTGTCTCCACAGCAGAGGGGCTGCAGCACTGAGATTATCTTCATAGCCAGCTCTGGTCCCACTCTAACAGTTGGAAGTCCCAGTGTTGGGGGCTCCAAACCTGCACACACTGCTGCAGGTAGGATCTCATCAGAGAAGCCTGCTGACCACAGTGCTTTTGCTGCAATCCAGGACACTTCTCATTTTATACAAAACCAAACTGATTTGGAATGCAGTCTTAGGCTAAGTAATGTCCTACCTCTTTTACTGGTATAAAAGAGGTCTAATCAAGCATTAACCCAGCTGAAGAGACTGGGATCAAATAATATCAGCAGACTACTAAAAAGCAAAATTAAATACACCTCATTTTCCTCTACCAGGTTAAAGTATCTTTAAGTACAAAATATTTTAAAGACTTAATTGCTACAAAACTCACGAAACCAGGCAGGTGGGAGTCATGATTCCTTACCAAAGCAGCAAGTGCCCATCCAGTTTTGTTATACAGGAAATCCAGATTGCTTCCACGCAGATACACAAGGCCTCCGATGACAGCCAGCAGCAGTCCCAGCATCAGTGGTCCAGCATAGTTTGGTGGTCTTATCACACGGATCTAAACAGATGAAGTTGGAATTATCTTCCTTTAATTGGATTATTACCATTATAGCACATTGCAGCCACACTCCTGCTAACAAAGCCCATGATACATTATGGTTAAAAAAAAAAAAAAAAAAAAGTTTGTGTGTGTGTCTTGATTTTTTTTTCTGTGTAATAAAGCTGACTCGGGAAGTAAGCAATGCTTCTTCCCCTATTACTGTAGCTTCACTTCTATGCATCTTTACCCTACCTAATAATTTCAAGACTTTCTTGCCTTCTGTAGGGAGAAGAAAGTAATTAAGTTTTCCCATCTTACCACATACAGAATTACAAAGAACATTAGAACACAGCATGTAAAGGAGCTTAGAGATGCAGTTGTGTGTTCAAACTACATTTCTTAGACAACTATTTAGAGTATCTCAAAGTAGAGCAACAGCCACAGGACACAACTGACATATTTCACAGCTAGAATGACACAGTTAGGGAGTGCTGCAGAGTTGGTGATGGGAAGTGAATACTTACATTGACATCAGTTCTGTCAGCCACCCAGCGAGCAAGCTGCTCAGCTGCAAAGCCACGCACCTGAAGTTCATATGTGTCCCCTCGTTTAGGTTTCCCTTTAGCAGGAAAGTTAATGAAGGTTGGAGCAGAATTCATGTTTAGCTGCATTTAGGAAATGTGTAGAGGACAAAGCAGAATAAAAAGCCTGTTCAGTAACACAATTCTATTCCATTTGTATCTTGCAACACAGTCACTGTATCAATCAGGAGAAGCAACTTTGATAAATAGGTTTCATTGTCAATGGCTTACAGAGAAAAGTCAAGAGAGCAGACAGAGGCTTGCACTGCTGTATTTCATATCCCGCATCCTGTGCTTTCCATTTTGTGTTCCATGCTGTTTTCTCCTTTTAGTGTTGAGGAAGTTTGGGGGTTTTTAGCTCTGTACCAGCTGTTCTGGATGTCTCCGAAAAAGATCATCACTTTTGAGTAGGCTTTTCTTTTTTAAGCAAGATTTCTGAAGTGACTGATGCTCCTTTGTTAGTACTCAGATCTACAGCTACTGAGTCCAAAGATTCAGATCAGTTAAGAGATTATCACAGGTAGCTAGAAGTAGTTGTTTATAAAATGCAGTTCTGTTGTTTCTCAACACTGTTTCCCTAAGTATTTCAGGGATTTTACATGTTTCTTCTCTAAACACCACTTCTGAAACAAATCTGCCAAATAAGAATGCATACAATGATCTTTAAAGGTCACAGCTCAATTTCACTCTGGGAAAGTTCAAGAATAAAAGCCACTTTTCTTCTTGTGGAGTGAACCTTTCCAGTCCAGAAGCTTCCATTTACTAAATTATCATTACCTAAATACTGTATCTTTTAAATAGAGATGAGTGTGTCTAAAAATAATTGAAAAAAAATAACAATTAAGGTGATCCACAATTGCCAGTGTATCTGGAATGTTTTTATGCATTTAAAAAAAAAAAATTTAAAAGTCACATTACATAATGTTAATAGAAGAGTAAAATGACTGGGTAACTGAAGAGAAGTAAGTTTACCCACAATGAAAACCTAACCTATCATTCTCTAGTAATCTAAGAATTTCAATAGCTGCTCCTAATGACATCTGTGTGATGTCTTGCATCATCAAGCATCGTAGAAGAATTGCATTAAGAATCGCACTCTAAATTATTATAGGAGACAAACAGAAAACAATCAGAGAAGCCAGATTTATCAGCTGTTAGTGTTACTGCAAACATGCCACTGCCCTCTGCACTTCTCAATTCTTCTGAGTGGCAGCTTTTAACTTTTCAATTATTTCTTTTATTATTGTAACACTAAATTCCATATACATCTTCACCTTCTTGCCCTCAGTCTCCAAAACCCATATTAAAAGTACAATTAAGAAAAAAGAAAGACAAACATTACCATCTGAAATACATCTGAGCCTTCATCAAAATCTACCATGGCAAAAAATATCTTATTGGTAAATGCACTGGAATATCGCCATGAGTTTGCCAGAATCTGGTATTCTTCATCAGCTTGCCTGTAAAACAGAGAAGGTGAGATATTGTATCAAATGTTTGTCCAAAACATGTTACCAACCAGATGAGGGAGCTGCAGTCACCCATCCCATTAACGGTCTCATTACCCACCTTCACATTCATTTTCTAGTGTCCAAGTGTGAGGCCAGACACATCCGACAATGAAGTGAAGCATTTGACTCTGTTGGACTTTTAAACCCAAGGTCAAGTTTTCTTGAGTTCACAAACACGGGCAGTGGTAATTTCTAATTTAAATTTGAAATGGAAACCACCAGCTCATGATCTGCTAGTCCACAGAGCACCAAAACAGGTACAGGTGTGCCTCCATATCCAACGGAAGACAATTTCAGCTATCTAGATATAAAAGTCAACCTTACAGACTTCTGCCACCTCCAGATTAATACGTCAAAGCTATCACATGGTTAAGGATCCAGCATGTGTTAGAAATAAGTGCCAATCATAATATTAATTAACAGCAAGTTTTAGACTGTATGGTCAGCAGTAATTCTGCAAGTATTCATTCAGTAGCTTATGCCAGGACAGTTCAGTTTTCACTGTTTCTCCAGAAGCCTATCAGTGTGAATACTCTTTCTGCAAAGCAGTGATTATTTCAGGAGGGAGATAAATTAATTAAGGTCTAGGTTGTTTTCTCACATGGATGCTACACAAGCTCTCACACATTTAATTTCAATGACAACCTTACTGTAACGTGCCCCAGTATATTCCACATACATGAGCTTTATATTATTCTTAAAACTTAATGCCCTACAAAGCATGTGATGACTATCAAGTTCTGAATTAGGACTAAACGAAGCTCATACTTGCACACAACACACTGTCTGTGAGGCTGAAGAGCAGTGAACATCACAATCACAGAGTAATTTCTGGGTGGTGCCTTCACGAGCCGTCGAAATTTGTCACCGTTCATTCGAATAACAGATCTTTTACTGGCCCACTCCATTAGCTGATTCACTTTCTCTGATAACACCATCTGAAAAATAAAGCCAGAGTAACATTATTTGGGTTTAGTTTGTGGTTTTTTTTTTTTTCTTCCCAGCCTCACAGTACAAACTTGAAGGCTTTTAGGTCTGATATAACAAACAGCTGCTCCATATTTCATAAAAACACCTACCAAGCACACCATTCGATACCTTATTAAGGGTTTTTGATGAACTGACAGACCCTTTTGACAGTCATGCTAATGTTACTCATTGACTTTAACCACTTGGTAACTACACATGCTTTAAGCACTTGGCCTTTCAACACTATCATACACACTGGTGCAGGCTGTCAGCTCAGCAGTACTCTTCCACGTTGCCAATTTTAAGATTTCTTTCAGATGCACAAACTGCCCCAAATCACTCCAGGATATTCATCTGACACTAAACACCACACTGTTTCAGATTTCAGAGCTTGGTGGAAGTGGAATGAACACTAGAGATGGAAGCAAGCTCAACATCTCCTTTTCAGCATTGCTGGGAAAAACTCAACCTGATTCAGTACATATTTGGAGAACTCTGGAGTGCTCTTCATTACAAATGAGCCAACCAATTCTACAGCATAATGCAATAAAGTATGAAATATGTGACAACCCCCAAAATGTTATGTTTAGAGCAAAGGGGTTAAGTGGGTTTGTCACAATACTTCTCTACTCCTTATTAACACTCTTTTTCAGAAAAAAAAAAACAAACAACAAACCATTCTTCCACTCTGACTTCCAACTGACAGAAGTCTATATAGAGGGATCACTGCAAAACCAAGGAGTCAAGTGTGCGGAAATAAGAGACACTTCTGTGATTATGATCAAAGACAGCCACTCCACTCAGCCGGCCTCCCCTCTCAATCCCGTACAGCAGGAAGACAACACTCTTACAGTGATTTTTTTATAGGAATAAAATAATCTGGAATTAAACGCACTTGAAAATAAAAGAAAAATCAGAACTGTGTGACCGTGCCGCTCCACTCGGCCCCCGGACGAGGCCACCGGCCTCCCCTCCGAGGACAGCAGAACCCCAGGCTAGGCAATCCAGCGGGCGACCCGGGCGAGGCCAAGGCGCCCAGAGAGTGGCCCGCCAGGCCTTGCCTTGCCTTGCCCTGCCCTCAGCCTCGGCTGTTCGTCGCCGTACGACCTCAGCGCAGGCCAGCGCCAGCGGGAACCCACCGCTGCCCGGCTCAGTGTAGCTCCACTCGGCTCCACCGCCCGACCACAAGTAAGGGGGCTTCCGACGGCTCCTCACCTCCTTCCGCTTCTGCCCCGCAGCGCCCGGCCCACCCCAGGCTGCCGCCAGCAGCGCCAGCACCAACACCGGCAACACCGCCATAGCCGTCCCACTCCACTGTCTCACGCCCATTGGCGAACTCCGACCCACCGGCAGCCCACATACTTTTCCTATTGGCCGCGGCGCCGGCCCACGACTAGCTGCCGGCTTCCGATTTGTTGAACCTGTCCCCAGCAGGGGCTGCCGCTAGCCCATAGGAGCGAAACGAGCTGGAGCCGTTCGATTGGCGGAACCCTGAGCGAGGGCGGGCCGTGCAGCTCTGAAGCGCGCCAGCAAAGCCGGGTGATGGCGGTAGTGTGGGGTTTTCCTGCCGTCCTCATGGTACACCCTTCACATTGAGGATACACCTAGACTATCCTCAGTACTTGCGGCTTGTCAGACATGGAATTGCTTTGGTTGGAAAAGATCATTGCAAAATTTGGTTGACAGTGATTGTGCTCAGCTGGCCAAGACAACACAGCATCCTGGCCAGGATCACCAGTATTATAGCCAGCAGGATTAAAGCAGTGATTTGCTAGAGCAGGTCCAGAGAAAGGTGTCAAAGGTGGAAAAGGGTCTGGAGAACAGGTCTTGTGAGAAGCAGCTGAGGGAACTGGGAGTGTTTAGTGCGGAGAAAAGGAGACTTGACCTTGCTTTCCACAGCTCCCTGGAAGGAGGTTGGAACTAGATGTGGGGCAGTCTACCAAGAAGCAAATGACAGAGTGAGATGAAAGAGCCTCTAATTGTGCCAGACATTTAGACTGACTATTAAGAAAACCTTCCCCAAAAGGCTTGTCAAGGCCTGGAACAGGCTGCCCAGGGCAGCGATGGAATCACCAACCCTGGAGGGCCTTAAAAGCTGAGGCCTGTGGTCTAGTGGTGACCTGACCTGACAGTGTTGGATTAATGGTTGGATTTAATGACCTGAAAGATCTTTTTCAACCAAAATTACTCAAGTGATTTTAAGTGCTGCATAGCCACAGTGTACTCAGGTAGTACTGCAGTGAGAAGTCAAACCTTGCATTGGTAAGCTAAAAAAAAAAAAAAAACCAAAACAAAGAAAGAAAGAAACAAAACCCAAACCAACAACAACAAAATTCAGAATAAAGCTCCAAAGAGCTTAATTGGTAGCTCCCCAAAGATACACCTCTGATTTAGTTTATATGCATGTATATTGCTGGGACCTGTGTTGCAGATATTGTTAAAATCTTTAAATCAGGAAATTCTCAGCCAGTATGTAATGTTACAGGCTCTCAAGTGTAAATGCCACGGAAAAAGTAATTATTTATGTTATTATTCCTCTATTCGAGAATGTGCACACTCAGCCTCGCTGAAGCTGTTTGCGCCAAAATCCCCGGCTTCAGTCTTTTCATGAATTTAAATCCTACATGGAAAGAAGGAGCAAAAAGTGGTGTCAGAAGTGGGATTCGAACCCACGCCTCCATTCGGAGACCAGAATACCCAACCCGCCACGGGAAGGCGCGGAACGCCTTGAGTCTGGCGCCTTAGACCACTCGGCCATCCTGACACTGCGACAGAAGCTGCCACCAAGATCCTCTTACCACTGTCGTCACCACCTCGTCCGCGCCCCATGTAATTTACAGTGTTTCCTAGCTTATAAACTACAAAGCAGCCTTTATTTTCCTTCTGTTTTCTAGCTAAGGAGCTTTTCCTGCGCCCGCTCAACTACACTAAGTTGGTACCGTTCCACCGGCCCTCCGCGCCTGCGTTACCCACAACGCTCAGGGGTACGGCGCCGCAGCCGCTTCCGGCGCGACCATTTTGTTTTTCACCGCTCGCCAAGGGTACCTGTATCCCGCTGCGGTAGGGCTCAGCTGCTTTTGTCAGTATGTTCCCTGTGGCTAGGGCCGCTCTAAACCTCGCCGGTAAGCATGGAGGTTCTCTAAGGTACAGGGGGTATTTTTCATGAGCAGGTCGGTTTTTTTCAGGAGGCCTCGCTGCTGTTTCTTTCTTTCCCTTTGAGGGCTGTCCTGGGGGAGGATCGTATGGGCAGCTCTGGGACTGCGGGCGGCTCTCCTGTCGTCTTTCGTCTGCTGCTTTTTTACCTTTGTCTCTTTATCTCCAAGATATTTTTACTTGAGCTGACCTTGGGTTCCATTCTTCGGGGCTTTTCCTCCTTGTAACCACAAGGTGACAGGAAACAGACCCACGTTGCACTAGGGGAGGTTCAGGTTAGACATCGGGAAAGATTTCCGCAAAGATTGTCCATCCGTGGAACAGGCTGCCCAGGGCAGTGGTGAAATCACCGTCCCCGGAGGGCTTTCAAAGCCGTGGAGACGCGGTGCTGAGAGACATGGTTTAGTGGTGACTTGACGCTGCTGGGTTAACGGTTGGACTTGATGAGTGTCTCTTCAAACCAACTCTTCTGGGATTGTAGTTACTAAAGGCACATCCAGGTTTTACCGCCTGAGATGGCAAGTCATAGTGAATGACCAAGAGGTGTAAGTGATTGCTCCCCAGTCCTTAACCTAGTTCTCTCAAACCTGGTCCTTGGTTCATTATGTGCTTAGCCCGAAGTGCCTGCATGTATTTGTCTCGGTAGATATTCGAAGTTACTTTATCTGTTAAAAAAAACAGAACGAAACAACTCTTGTGCAGCCTCGGAGAGCATGCTAGGGATGTAGTACCGTTACGGGTATAGCCATCATCATCATTAGTCGCGTTTGATTAAATGTCAACTGAGCTGAAGCTGAAGATTTTTTTATGTCTTTGTATAGATCACTGTCTCATCGAAGGCTTTGTATGCAACTACTAAACAGTCTGTGTGTTTTGAAGCTGGTGATTTGATTCTTCATTCTCTGAATGAGTGTACCTATTAGGATGTACATTTAAAATGTACATCATACATTCTCTCTTGAAGATTTGTTCCTGTATTTCATTCTCTGTTACTCACCTCATGTTAAGCCCACGGTTATTTACACTTCCTTCTTCACCTTCCTCCCCTCCCTAAAAAAAATCTGAAGGAATGAGAAAAGTGTTCCCTGTGACCACTATCTTCAACCTCTTAATTTGATAGCGAGTTTCATCATGAAAATGCTTATATTAGATACACATACTGATAATATAAATACATACATATAGAAATGTGAACCTTAAGTACTAAAGATACTTTATTAGAGAAGTAGTAATACTTAAAAGTATACTTGAACTTCCATACTGAAGGCTGAAAGAAGAAAACATTAATGAAAAAGGTAACTTAGAAGATTTTCTTACTGGGATTAGATTTGAGGAATAACTTTCTACAGAAATCAGGAGAGCTAAAATAAAATGCAGTGGTTTTTGGAATCATTCCAAGCCTCAAAGTCCAAGAGATTTTTTTTTTTTTTTTCAGCCTTTCTTAAAGTCTTTTAATGCTTACACTTATCTCTGCATTTAGGGGAGTTGAGAATTTTGAATGGTTTGAATGTATATTTTAGTTGGTTTCTGTACTTGTAATTTCCTTTTAACATTCATTAGCTCGTAGCGTTCAGCACACTGCAGTAAGACAAGCTCATCGAAAATACGAGCCTGACTTCCATGATAAATATGGAAACCTGGTACTCCTTGGTGGAGCTGCAGTTTTCACTGCTGTTTGGGGATATGTAAGTCATCCTTTTATCATCTCTCTGTTGTGACTGTAGCTGTAAACTTGCAAGCTCGTAAGTTTAGCAGGGGGTCACTTGTTTGAAATAACCTGTGTGGCCAGAATTCAGGAGCTTTTTACGTAAGGGATAACGATGTGCTAGAGATGAAAGTTGTGTTAATTCATGGTTTGATTTTTGAATTGCAGAGCTTTCTGTGTCGGTCTACTGCTTGGTTTTAAAATGTAGAAACACGAGTGTTCTGTATTTTATTTGGGATTTCAAAGCTGTACCGGTAAAGCTTTCAGCAGAAAAAATGATAGATGAAAATAACAGTGTGGTGAAGGGTTTTTATATTCCAAATTATTTGTTCTAAAGCTAGCTATTTTTAAGTATTTAAATATTATTTAATGTAAATCTATTCCACTTGCTTTGTTAGATGAATGTAATGCAATGTTCTAATACAAGAAATCTAAACTGAAACAACAGAAATAGCCTTCTAACAGAAGGCTTCTTTTATTTGAGAGTTAATAATTTTGATTTTTATCCTCTTACAGGCACTTACACAAATAGGAATAGAGTGGGGCTTTTCACCTGTTGGCAGAGTCACTCCGAAAGAATGGAGAGAGTAACAGCCTTTGCTTATAATTAACTGGTCTACGCTTTCACTGAAAAAAATTAACGTGTAATGGGATTTGTTCCCTGATTGCCACTTGCTCAGTGGCATTCTTGATCTAATAAATATACCTAGAAACCTGTCTGGCTCTTCCAGGATTCCTCTGCTCTGTGTTAGCTGAAGTACAGGAAACAATGTAAAAGCTCAAAATAATTGTCTTATTTTAGGTAGGCCCAGTTGTTCCTGTAAAGGTGACTAGTGGATGATGGATGCACCCAAAACATGGTACCGTTGTCTGTTTAACCAGATGTGTGCCTCAGCAAACCTTACATGTGTTCCCACTGAAGAGTTCACACCACTTTACCTGTGATTGCTGCAACAAAGTTGAGATTCCATTTTTTCCCAGAAAAGTATTTTTGTGTCTTGAATCACTCTCCAAATAAGTTTCTTCTCAGTGAGGCCTTTAAGAGAAAAACTTACATGAGTTTTTTTATTGGAAGTAAGCAGTATTCCAGCAGTGCTGCCGCTGAGATAAATGTGACTTTTCTAGTGTAATTCTTCAGTAATCGGAATATGTCAGGGCCGAAATTATGGGTGTAATGCAGATTCTAAACGTCTGAGTCAGTTTAAATCCCTGAAAAGTACCCTGTTTTTTTGATACAACAGAGATGTGTGAAATGGCTGCCTTTACTCTCAGAGATTCAAACTACCACACTGCTTTTAGCCTGACGTGGACTGGGAGCCTTCCACTGAGAGGCCGGGGTGAGTTGGGGTTGGTCAGCTTAGAGAAGGATCCAGGGAGTCTGTGGCCTTTTAGTGCTGAAATCGGATAGTCAGGAAGGTAAGAGCAAACTTCACCAGGGGCTGTTGTGACAGGACAAGTGGTAGTGGGTTTAAAGTAAAAAAAAAAAAAAGAGAGAGAGATTTAGGTGAGACATGAAGAAAACGTTCAGGATGCTGAAGGGGCTGAGGCGGCCCTGGTGCCGCTGAGGCGGCACGTGACCGCCCCGTGACCCTGCGTGTAAGGTTTGCCTGTCACGTGGTTCGGGGCGGTGTTGTGGTCACGTGATGGCGCTCTGCCGGCGGGATTGGGTGGGGCCAGCCGCGTGGGGCAAAGTGCCAGCGCGACTACTTGCTGGAGAAAGCTGCTCGGTCTGCGCCGCCCGGAGTCTCCGGTGAGTACAAGCCTGGCCGCTGCGGGGCTGATCTGCTGCGGGATGGTCTGGTTTATGTCTCTCGTTTGCGCCCCGTTTCCCATCGCGGGGTTCTTCTCTTCCCGATCATAGGACTTGCCCGACTGCCTTTGCCCGGCGCTGTCTGAGCCGTTGCCACAGTGTCCCGGGCTTGCGGGAGCCAAGAGAGACAGCCCGTCTGTGGCTGACGAGAGGGGTGAAGACGACGGCGGCGCTACATGTTCCCCTCAGCTACGTGTCCATTCGCGGGGGGCTCTCCCGCCGCGCTGCTGCCTGAGGCGCAGCTTGGGAACGGGCCGTCCCTCAGCGACCTGACACCGGGGGAGGGTCCGAGCCCGAAAACATCGATTTCGGCTCGGGCGCTGGTCTGTCCGGCACCTCCGGAGGACTGTGGCTTTTGAGGGACGAGGGAGTGTGGTGAGCTTCCTCCTGCTGTAAAACAAACCGAGGCATGTAGCTATCTCGGGGAGTTGATGTGGGCCAGGGGGCTGCGAGCAGCGGGACGGCGCTGGGGTAACGGGGTGTTGGGAAAGAGGATCTGAGGAAGGTCTGGGGCCGAAACGGCACAGCTCTGGGTCCAGAACGATGTTTTCTGCTCGGCCACTTCAAGCACTCAGTGCAAGCTGCTTCTGCCTTCCTGGTTTTTTTTCCGTAGTGCTAGGCAAGTGCTGATGGTAGGAGTCACATCCTTACTACTGTGCTTTCCTTGGGATGTAGCCAGTGCCAGCAGGCCGAGTAGGATCGTTCTTATCAGTAGGCATCCACATGGTAGATTCTCGTTGCTCCTTGGTATTGACCAAGCGTGCACTCGCTGGTGGCTTGGGAAAGGTACCTCGTCAGCTGTTGGTGATCTTCATAGAACGAGTTTGGCTGGACAAGTCACTGAATGAGCCTCTTCTGCAAGGTCTTTTTCAAATCTGAGCTGGTTCAGCTGAATTTGTCCTAAGTATTATGAAGCTGTTGTTAGAAGTGGAGTAGAATGATTTCAGTGTATACTTTTTTCTGCTCACCCAGCGTGTTCCTCAGAGCAGTCTCCATAGCCTGCTGACCAAGCATGACTTGTTGAAGTCTTGAGCAACGTAAATTGCAACCTATTTGAGGTGTCACGTAGCTGTCTGCGACAGGTGTTTATTACAGATGTACAGTTTCTCCCTCTGATTAAGCCTCCTATATCCATATTTTCCAATATATTTGTTTGCCAGTGAACATAATAAACCCTCATTCTTCTGTGTTGAACCAGATCCTTCATAACCCGTTCTCCAGCACTTTTGTAAGCCCAAGGATGAGATGAGACAGCTTTTTCCTTTTGTGCTGTCATTTGCTGTTTTCCATAGGTCTTTGCAGACTTTCAGGGACAGATGCCTTTTTTTCATCTAATGTAATTAGTAATTTCTATCTGCTGCCATAAATAAAGTGAACTCTAAAGTAGGACTCAGTCATTTAGAAATTTAAGTACAACCTTGGGACTTCATTAAATCTAACAGATTCTGTGTCTGCCACTTGTGTGATTTTTTTTTTTTCCTTAGCTTTGACCTCTTTGAGTTTAAGCAGCTATAAATTCAAAATAATTATATTTATAAAGAGTGAAACCTGAACTCGTGCACTTAGCCAGAACAATTGTGTGTCCTTCCTGGTCCTAGGACAGGCACAAAGTGGGTTTCGATACACTAGGATGTCTGCATTAGTTTGGATTCTAGAAGCAGTAAAGTATTTATTATAGGGTAAAATGAGAGTCTAGGTTTTCACCAGTGTTGTCAAGTCCTCTTCACATTGCTTGTATTTTTTGATAGTGTGAGATTGTGAATGACTTAAGATATTTTACTTACAGAGTCTGCTGTTAGCTTATCCAAAAAATGGCTTAGAGAGTTGAATCCGAGTTTCCCAGTCACCTTCTGCTTGATTACTGCTTAGTTTTCCTTTACATGGGGAGAAACTACTGTTGGAAGTAGAAATTATTTCTATTTCTTAATACAAACTCTTTAATTCACTTCAAAAGAAATAACATGCTTGGGTTTTAACCTGCATACAGACAACCCAAGCATTAAGCCCAAAATTATACCTGAAAAAAATAGACTTATGTCTATTTCCAAATAGAATTTTGGTTCTAATTATCCTTTGTAGTCTCCCGTCACTGAACATTGCTGCTTCATGTGTAGCCTGTCAGTCTGTTTCTAGAGATCTGCTGCTTCATTGATGATGTTAATATCCAAACGAGGAAGTACTGCTGCCTTGTGTACAGCAAATCACAGGTGAGTTGTCATGAAAGAGAATAGAAGATGGGAGTTTCTAAAGAGATTAAGCAGTAAATAGTATAGTAGAGATTACAAAAAGCTGTTACAGAGTTTGTTCATAGCCAAGGTGCAATGAAGCTTCTTTAGGTGTTATTCCAACAGGAGATGTCGAGTCAAAACCTTTTGGTTTCTTGTATTCTAAATACACAGCTGTTGGATTAGAGTGGAGAGGGCTGCTATTCATTTGCATCATCACATGTTAAAATACCTTACTAGTTGATGAAGATGTTTTACAGATGAATCAATGGATTGATTAAGAATAAAACAATTTCTTCTGAAACAGTGTGATCCACAACTTAGCATCGCGCTTGAAACAATATGTCCATGATAACTTTGTATCAAGATTTATTTATTACCGGTCACTTGCTTGGGAGTCAGGGGTAATAACGGAGATCTTCAGTGTCAACTTATAAATATGTTGTCACCCAGGAAGCTTTTTACGTGCTAGAGAAGCTTTAGAAGTTTATCAGCTCCATTCTGCGAGAAAGGTAACTCTCCCTTGTACAGTGAGGTTGTCTTTTGAGCTAAGACACCTATATAGACATACACATGTAGCTGTGCATTTATTTTCTATCTATGTAAAAATGTTTAAAAAACCAGGGAAAACCAACACAGGATATACAGACATGGATATCGAGAGTGGTGGAACAGCATATTCCAAGGTCAAGCCATAGCTGTAGTTTACAGAAATTGCTGCACAGCTTCATGAAGATCTTTCGACTCCTGCAACCATTTCCAAGTGAATTTGGTAAAATATTAACACCTATAAGGAGAATTAGGATTACATTGTCAATGTTTGTACACCCGTTGTGTTATAATTTATTGGCGTAACGTATTTTTCAGGCTGCTTAGTTATGTTTTTTTCTTAATTTTATGTTGTCAGAAGGAGGAAATTAGGACCAAAATACTTGCATTTCAGCCAAAGTATTTCTACCAGGAAGCACTTGTAAGAGAAGCAGAAGGTTAGATGTGAAATAGTATATAACAAGGTAGAATGTTGGCTCAGATGTAAGTGTGGATGAGCTTGTGATTAGACTTGTCCTGGGTGATTTTGAAGTGGTGGTAGGGGAAAGGGGGTGTGTATACTTAGTCGCTACATATTAAGCCTATACTTGGTTCTGGGAGAGCAGTCTTTATAAACTCACCAAGCCAACAAAAAAATTATTCTTGGGGCAGTGGAGTGATTGAAGCTTGATTGCTCGTGATTTGTGTTTTAGATCCAAACACAAATAGCAGGTGGTGTGTTTGCTTTTAAATCAATCATATTGAAATGAACAGCATAAAGGCAAATAAAATGAGGAAATTGAGAAAATGTAACAGACTGTGATGATGATAGATATTCAAAGAAAGTATAGTGTTACTTGGACATAGAAAAGCAGTTTAGTGCATTGGTGGGCTCTCTAGCAGTGCTGATGGCTGCTCTAGGTCACTTTAATAGTACTGATTTACCATGTTACATGCGAGCCTTGGATTATTTTGGATGGTAGCTCACGGCCAAAGTATTTCCTTACTTTGTGTTTTGTTTCAGAACACAGTGATGTTGCAGTTGCTGAGGCAGATCAAGCTGATTAGGTACTTGAAATGCCTTTAAATTTACTTCTGTCCCAACCTTACTGCAGGACAGATAGACTCTGTGATAGACCATTGTGCCTCAGTTGTGTGTGTCTGCTTGTGCTCACATAGTCAAGTACTTTCTGGAACATTATTCTTCAGCTTTGTGGGGTATTTGTTACTCCAGGACTGTGGAGTTAAAATTAAGTCTTTGTTTTACGTGGACCAAGCATTCTCTATTGAACTACTGAGGTAATCATTAAGGATCATATTTCAATATCATGAAGTGTGAATTTTCTTGGATAACTTTGTAGTGCTTTTAAAAGTATCTTGTACCTCTTGAGTGTGCAGATGAGCCTGAGAAAAGGACCTGTCATGAATTTTGCTCAAATTCTACTCATCTGCTGTTTGATAAGTCACTTGTGTGTCAAGTGACAGCTTTGTCATCTGTGAATATTTACGTACGGATACTTGTGTGTGTTTGTTTTTGATAACTCAAATCTTGTAACAGTAGGCCAAAAGAGATCTGTAATAACTCTGTTTGAAGAGTTGTTTTATTTCTGTTTTTAGCAGGGATGAATTGTTGCTGTTTTCTACTGACCATAGTATAATACCATGTCTTCTTCAGTAACAAAATGACAGAATTGCTTAGGTTGGAAAAGATCTTTTAAAAGAACATGAAGGGCCAGTCCTTCAGATACATTAGCTGGTCATTTGAGGGCTTTAAGGACTGCATTAGGAAGGTAAATCTTTGAAATCACCTTCTGAGACTTTTATATTATTTACAGAGTGAAACTTTTTTCTTTTTTGACCTAGAAGTGAGTTAAATTCTCCCACTGATCAGTGGCTGCCAGAAAAGTGCAATGTGTTCCTAGCCCTTCACACAAAATATAGTTAAAGGGAAAAATATTTAATCTCTTGGAAATTTCAGTCATCCAGAGGTTTTTATACTGCCTTGATTTTTTTGTTGATTAAACTTCTGGATTTACTGTTGTGCCTCAGTGTGTTAAAGCTGCTACTGTATTCTTAGATGCTTTGTAGCACGTCTTAAAGAGAAACCAGAAACTTGCAGGGAACAATTCTGAAGCATCAGCAAGCAGCAAGAAGATTAATTTTATTAAACTTTGTTAATACTTCATGTAACTTAGTTTTCAGTGTAAGTTCTGAGAGTAAACAAAAACAAGTTAACCAGCTGTTTAACTTTAGGTCTTCTGTTAATTATCAAAGGTTGCTGCTGCTTCCACTGTAGCCAAATGTTAAACATAAGTTAACTATGATCATTTTCCTGGTCACTAATTTCTTTGGAAAAAATAATGCTAATTTTCAAAAGGTTAGAAGGACCCCTGGAAATAACTTTTCCTCTCCGTTACCTAACAGTCTTTGCATTGAGCAAAAAAAGTCATATGCCTTAACCATTATTTCTACAAATTAATTTAATTTAGGTTTAGTTATTTTTCTGGCCTTGTTTTTATGAACAAAAATAATAAGGGGAGCAGAAATGAGACATTTCCAATTAAGATGTGGAAAAAGCTCTATTTACTTTCTGGGGCTTATTTCAGTGTCACTTGTTTGTGACAAGAATAATATATAAGATATGAATGTGGGAAAACATGAACGTGACTAGTGCCAGTGTGGCTTATGTGCCATCCCCCCAATCTTGTAGCATCCAAGAGCTGGTTGATGTTCCTTTCTTGCACACTTTTCCTTATAGTTTCATCTCATGCACCAGTGAATGACAACTTGCAACATGCAGTTAAATGGTCATGATTGTAAGACAGATCAAATAGTGCATGTCAGAACACTTAGCATTTTGGAAATTCTTTGGAAAAAATATCTAAAGTTCTTATTCCTGTTCAGCTTCACTCAGGTTTCACATCTAGAATTACATATGTCCAAGTGCATCATCTTTTAAATTTCTGTTTTGATTTCAGTCTCTGTGAACTGTTTTAAGAACAAATGTCTCTTTTGGTTTTGGCCAGCAGCAATGAGAAGACACGAGTAGAATTTCGCAATGGAGGCAAAATCCATAGTCATTGGTGTGGAGGGGATGACCTGCAATTCCTGTGTCCACACCATTGAGCAGCAAATTGGGAAGATGAATGGTATCCATCACATCAAGGTAACACCATCACTGCTTCTTCCAAAGCTTTGCTCATATAAGAAACTATGCTGAAGTGTGTCCCAGGGGAGGAAAGCATGTGGAAGGAGTGTGTTCTGTACATGGCATAGGAAGCTAGCTTTAGAAGTGTCTTGGTGTATTTCTGATGTAAGAAAAACAAGTGCTTGACACTAGGAGCTAGGTCATTATCTTTCACTCTTTAGTAACATTCTGCTTTGCAGTTACCTCAGTACTGTGAAGTAACGAGGGGAAAAAGGCAGTAACAGGACATGTTTAAGTACAATAAAGTTAAAAACCCTAAGATTTACACTGGTGAAAAAAATCAAGCTGTCCATGTCCCTTACACTGAACAGATGTCAGGATTTGTTCTCAATCTTCCAGACCTTTTGTGGCTTTTTCAAACTGGTAGTACGCAGAGCATACTTGAACAGGTTCGAAAGCATTTTTGGGCTTGAGGTGTCCAGTTAACCGTGTCATAGATGACCCACTATGAAAGATAAAGCTGTTTTGTTGTGGTTAGTGAAGTAGGAGTAGCAGGTAATACAGGTGACAAGGAAATCCTTGTTGGCCCTTTAAAGCATTAGAAGTTTCCTTTCCTTTGTATTGTCAGTGAAGAAAGGAGAGGAGGAGCAGCAGGACTGCTGTCTCCAATTGATAACAAAGCTGCATGGTTTGCCCCTAAGGCAGACTTCCTTGGTCTGACTTGTTTTTAACTTATTTTTTTCCTTTAACTCAAGAGGAGAGAATCAGTATTTTGTTAGTATTTTTACTGTCATGGGCAAAATATCAAACCGTAGAATGTTTCAGAGTGAGCTCATAATTCCCACACAATGCTTCATTTTACAGTAGTTTTAATAGTGGAAGCAATTTAAATTAAACTGGCAGGTTTCTGATAGTTTTGTGAGCTGATTTGTGCTGAGAATATATAGCTGACCTGAAATGGGAGAAGAGGGAAAGATTTATACTTGGGCTGAAAATAATGTGCATCCCGTAGTATCTTTTACATGAGGAATGAAGCAAGTTTCTAGAAGGATGCTATCAACAGTTTCGTATTTAAGTTTTATGGTAAAGACCTTACCCCAAACCTGAATGCTATTTCCGAAACTACTCTTGGAAATAAAATGCATTACAAAAACTTACTCCAAGTAGAACAAGGCTTTAAGAAGATTTTTAAGAGGTTGTATTTATTAATTATCCTCATGATAATATCACAACTTCAGTTTAGCCACGTTGTTTGTTTCAGAAAAAATCTAAGAATAGTAAAACAGGGTGGGGTTTTTTAGTGGTTATGAAGTAGGTCAGCAAGGGAGATGACTGTTAGATGGCTAATACAGGCAAACAGAACTGCATTTAGGTGGTTTTTGCCTTCAACTGCAGTGAAACCAGTAAATCTCCATGTTCCTAATTCTACTAAGGCACATAATTGTGACAAAAATGAAGAAAGGTGGTTCTTAAAATGATTTACCTAGTCTAATTTAATCATGACCATGGTCTTTAGGTTGTACTTGGCCCAGAGGAAAGATAAAATTGAATGATAACATGTTGGGCCTCTGGCAGTCATTGGCTTTCTCTTTTGGAAACTGCAGTAATTGTGTTTGATACATCGTCAGCTGGGAGCAAATTAAATTGAGGATGTTTGTACCATCTGATGTGAAAGGTTAGTTGCAAATCAGGACATCTCTGGACCACCAAAATGTCGAGAGAGGAAAAGCATCTTTTTTAATGTTTTTACTATATTAGATTTCCAAAGTGACTTTTGTTCTGTGTGGTCTGATGCTCTTCATTGCTCATAGGAAGTTCACAGCCCGTGCCAAAGATGCCCAGAAAAACTGACTCCTTTCACTGCTACTTAAACCTCTGAGTTTTACCAAAGCACATTTTATTCTTTCCTTGTAGCCTAAGGGTAATTACTGCTCACTGCAGAATTATACCTGTGATTAGAATTGCTTCTGTGGGCTGCTTTGCTTTGGAGATTTAATTAGGTTAGTCATCTCAATTCAAGAGAGTTTGGCTGTGGAGGTTTCATTAACTGCATTGATGCTGTCTGGATGTCATAAGTAACAGTGACCAGACAGACTTGTAAAGGATTCTGAAACTGGCGTGAGGAAAGAATTGTCTGTTCTTCCTAGCTGTGTTGTTGCACAGATGAGAAGTCGTCACTTTGTGCTTGCTATTGGCGTGGCTTTGCTCTTCAAGATGATGATAGATCAATATACTGGACAAGTGTCAGTAATCCATGCAAGTAAAAGCTATTTCTAGTCTCACGCAAAGTATTAATTCTCATCTCTGGGTATTGCAGTTTGCTAAACTCTTGTGTTTTGGTTTTGTTTTTTTTTCCCCCTCACAAAGGTATCTCTAGAGGATAAGAATGCAGTTGTTGTTTATGACTCTAAACTGCAGACTCCGACAACACTGCAGGAAGCAATATATGACATGGGATTTGATGCTACATTAGCTGATTCAAACCCACAACCAGTTTTACCTGACACTGTTGTTCTTACAATTCCTACCCAGTCGTCTCTGTCATCTAACCAGATCTGTAGTGCACTGCTAAAGAACAAAGGTATCCTGGATGTTAAAATGTCCTCTGACCAAAAAACTGCAGTGGTGACTTTCCTTCCTTCCATTATCAGTGGCAAGCAAATCGTCCACCTGGTCCCAGGGGTAGATTTAACTGTCTCTGCACTAGAGGTAACTCCTGGAACTTGGGAAGATTCCAGCTGGTCTCAAGCAAGCAGCGTTGTGCTGCGCCTGAAAGTAGCAGGGATGACCTGTCACTCCTGCACCAGCACCATCGAGGGGAAGATTGGCAAACTGCAAGGAGTCCAGCGGATTAAAGGTAAAACCTTAGTGTGTTTTCATGTAAATTGAGGTTGACCATGCCATTCTCTGATGGGTGTCTTTGGTTTAGATGAGATAGCTTTGTGTGACAGTTAACTCTTTGTGGTACCAGTTATTTAGGTACATCTTTAATTTGGACTAAAAGTGAAGAGAGAGACCCAGATTCAGATGAGGTTGTGTGATAGTATTAAGTAGTTTGCTTCATATTTGTAGTGTTTTATAATTGTATTACTGGTTATGGAAATCTCTTAACACTAGATGTCTTGAGTTTATAATTAATATTAGATTATATTTTCTGTTCAATTAAAAATTAATACTGGCATGTCTGTGATTGTATCTAAAAAGAAAGACAAAATTATCTGTATAAATAGCTTTAGCACAAAATTGCTGCAGAACCCTGGTTTAAAAGGATACATTTAGTAAGAAATAGTAAGTATGTACTGGAGATGGAGCAAAAAGCTGAGCAAAAGATGAGTTAAAAACTGTTGTAATATGTAACATAAAATGGTTGAAGAATTAAGTAGTTTGATGTTTACTAAATTGGTTCAGTCTTCTTTACATTGCGGTTAGAATCTGAGTGTTTAAAGCGTTCTTGGAAAGCTTGAACAAGATCTGTTGCTCATAGAGCAAGGTGTTTGTTATGCTTAGGGCAGAAATGCACACTTATTTTTATTGTTTAATTTTCAGTGTCCCTGGACAACCAGGAAGCTGTCATTGTCTACCAGCCTCATCTAATTACAGCAGAAGAAATAAAACATCAAATTGAAGCTACAGGTTTCACAGCATCTATCAAAAAGCCACCCAAACCTCTCAAGCTCTGTGCTATGGACCTAGAAAGGTTGAGGAATACTCAAACCAAAGGCTCTGAAACAGCACCCAAAGAAAACTCAAATGTGAATGATACAAAGACAGTTATCTTCAGAGTTGATGGCATGCACTGCAATTCATGTGTCATCAACATTCAGAGCGCTATATCGGCGCTCTCATCAGTAACAAGTGTAGTTGTTTCGTTAGAGAAGAAATCTGCAACTATAAACTATTACCCACACTTAATTAGCATAGACATCCTGAGAAAAGCCATTGAGATGGTGTCTCCAGAGACATTTAAAGTCAGCCTTCCTGACCAATATGAAAATGCAGCACTTTTCCCCACACTGGCATCTCCACTCAAGTCTCCTCATCCATCTTTGAAGGATGCTAGCCAACCACTTACTCAAGTTGTGGTGATAAATATTCAAGGGATGACTTGCAACTCCTGTGTGCAATCCATTGAGGGAGTCATATCCCAAAAGGCAGGTGTCAAATCCATTTGTGTCTCTCTGGCAAATCATAATGGGACTATAGAGTATGACCCTCTGCAAACGTGCCCAGAAGACTTGCTTTCCTCAATAGAGACCATGGGATTTGATGCATCTTTACCAGGTAACGGCATCCTGAACTTCTTAATTTAAAAGGATTGTGCAGTTCTCTTTATGATTTGCTGCCACCCAAAATGAAATTTAATAGTTGGCATATCACAGAATTGCAGCTTGGTGGGGTTTGGAAGGGACCTCTGGGGATCATCCAGTCCAACCACCTGCTAAAGCAGGGGCACGCACAGCAATTTGCCCAGGATCACAATGTCCAGGTGAGTTTAGAATCTCTCCAGAGAAGGAAACTCCACAACATGTCTGGGCAACCTCACAAGAAAGCATCTTTTTCTCATGCTCAGGTGGAACCTCCTGGGTTCCAGTTTGTGCCTGTTGCTCGTTCTATCTGTGGCCCCATCCTTTTGTCCCCTAGCCTTTAGCTGTTGCTGAGCATTGAGCAGATCTCCTTTCAGGTAGCTCTTCATGTTAAACAGACCCAGGTTTCTCAGCCTTCTTTTGAACTAAACTGACCACAGTGTGTATATGTGGCCGCTGTTGTGCCAGCTCACACCTCACTGCCATTGCTATTCATAATGTCCTGAATTGCAGTCTCCTTTTCAGCAAGGGCAGAATTACCTGTGGCAGTAGCCCAGCCCTCACCTGAAGTGCAGCTGGAATCTCGCAAACCTGAACCTCCCTCTCAAGTGTCCCCAACCCACCTCGGCAGACAAGAGATAAAAACTATATTGAAGTGCTACGTCCAGGTGACAGGAATGACCTGTGCTTCATGTGTAGCAAACATCGAGAGGAACTTGAGGAGAGAAGATGGTAAGAGATTTATGGCAGTGTAATCTGTTACATTTCCAAGTGTTTCCTTTAGAGAACAGAATTGTAAGTGGGGGGGGTTGTGGAGAGGAGTTGTTGTTTCAAGGGTGAGAACACAGTCTGCTCCCTGTTAGTTCACAGAATGAAAACTGTCCTTGCTGCTTTGCAGGTGTGCTGGCTAGAGACTCCCTTTGCAAAACCAGAAGTTGGGTTGCTCCAAAGACAATATAGGGATCAAATATGAATCCTTTTGAAATAAAACCAAATCTTTTCTACTGGAGGAACTTGGCCTGGTCTACAACTTAAAGGCAGGAGCTTATGTGCCTGTGTTAGGAAGAGGAAGGGACCTGTTAGAGATAGACAGCATTAATATGTGTTAAAGAGGTGTAAATTAATTTTGTCTCTGTGAGTTAGAACCAGCTATATCTGTTCTGACAGCCTCTCAGTGTGCTGATTGTATTTGCAGGAAGCAAATAGTTGTATGACTGTGATGTAATGAAGAGTCATTAATGTAGACTGTTTAATTGTTGTAATGAAGGTGGATGTGCTCCAAGTTATTTTTTTTTTTTCATCCTGGAAAATGGATTGAAGCCCTTTTAATTTGTGTGCAGCAGGATTGCACATTGTTAGATCTACCTTTCTTATACGTGTTCTCCCTTGAAGAACAGGCTTTAAGAAATGGTAAATGCACAGCAGCAAATTATGCAAAACTGTATTTTAGAAGAACTTCTTTTGGGTAAGACTAGATCATCTTTTCCTGTAGTGTGAATTGAATGCTTGTAATTATCATGGAATCATAGAATGGTTTGGGTTGGAAGGGACCTTAAAGATCATCCAGTTCTGATCTCTCTACCATGGGCAAGGACACCTTCCACTAGACCAGGATGCCCAAGACCTCATCCAGCCTAGCCTTGAACACTTCCAGGGAGAGGGTGACCACAATTAGACTATTAAAAACACGCAACTCCCATGAGGGGGAGACCTTCATCTGTCACACCTATACTCGGGAGCTTTTGTTGCATTGCTGATCTTACCAAAACGTGTCTCTTTCTGTGTACCTACAGTATGATCCCTTTCCTGGTTTCAGTGACTGACCTATGTGCCATCACCTTACCACAAATGTATTGTGTTTCTGAAGCACGACCCAACATCCACACCTTTTTGTTCTCTAGGAATACATTCGATACTTGTTGCCCTAATGGCAGGAAAGGCAGAAGTGAGATACAACCCTGCTGTCATACACCCTGCAAACATTGCAGAGCTCATAAGGGAACTGGGATTTGGAGCTACTGTGATGGAAAACTATGGTGAAGGAGATGGAATTCTGGAACTTGTTGTAAGCTACTGATTAAAACCAGCCAACCCTGTCTTTATTGCTTTTATGCATTGGATGTGTTTGTGTAAAAATCCACTTCCTGAATCATAGAGCTGATTTTTTTCCTGAATTAAACTCTAGTGCAAGAGTGAAGCAGGTATCTTGTCCTGCAAACTCTTATGATTCACTGCTGCTACACTGAAGACAGAGATGTATTCCTGTGGGCTTTGATTACTCTGCAGGATTTTGATTATTCTGCAGGAATTTCCTCTTGGATTTTTGTTCTTGTTTTAGCTTTGGATTTGTTTTGTAGCTGAGTGTAGCTCAGAGTACCCCATCTCTGAGCTTGAAGAGCCAGCAGAGCATAATAACCTGGTCTGTATTCTGTGCTTCCTCTGTAGTGCTCTCATCCTTAGCTAGAGAGCTTCCTCCCACTACTTCAAACCCCAGAAATATGAATTATTCAGTGCATAACAGCCATAAAGACAACTTCTTTTCCTAGTTCTTTTACCAATAACACATGGTTTTAATAACAGGGAGGAACCTCTGTTTTACAGGTGAGAGGAATGACCTGTGCTTCTTGTGTACACAAAATAGAATCCACCCTCATGAAGAGTAATGGTGTTCTGTACTGCTCAGTAGCCCTTGCAACCAACAAAGCACATATTAAATATGATCCTGAGATTATAGGTCCTCGAGATGTTATACAAACAATACAGGTATGTTTTATGAAGGCACCAAGTCTCATATCCTATGTCCTTTCCAGAATTACACACGCCAGAAACAGAAGAGAAGACTATTAAAGGAGAAAAAAAAAAAAAAAAAATCTCGCTTTCCATCTGCTTCCTTTTTGGTGCAGGTTTCTGTAGGTGATGTGTGTTCAAGCTCAAATGCAAAGCTCTGTTATGACTTTGCCAAAGTTTTTAAACTGAACACTAGGAAAACCAGACTCTAGTAGAGTTACTAGTTCGAGGTTTGCAGAAAAATAAGGAGCTACAATGAGTAGTGCAGCAAGAAAGAGGTAAAATAAGTTTATTGTCTTTTTCTCTCAGTTTTTGTGCTTCAGGAATAATCTTTTTGAAGAGACAAATTTTAGGATAGCATTGAACTATTCTAGAAAGGTTGATTTCTACATCAGATTACTTTTCTCTCTTTGCAAGGTAGCTGAAAAATAGTAATGATCATATTGGAAATATTAATAAAGTAAATCAAATCTAATGCTGGCACCATCAGTGATCTGGCAATAACTTTATGGGAGCACAAAGTACCTTTAAAAATTGGCTGTTCTCTTTATACTTTTTTCCCTTAGGATTTAGGTTTCACTACTTCATTAGTCAAAAAAGATCGATCTGCTAGTCATCTGGACCACAAACAGGAAATAAGGCAGTAAGTACTCCTTTGATTGTTGGTAAACTTACAATTTGTGGTGTTGTGACTGTGCCAGGCTTGTGAGCTAAAACATTGCCCAGATCTTGACTGCAAACCAAGTCTCTCTCTTTTTTTTTTTTTTTTTTTAAATGCGAGGTGGAAAAGATCTTTCATTGTGAGCCTGGTTTTCTGTATTCCCGTCATGGGTCTGATGATTTACATGATGGTTATGGACAGTCAAATGTCAGATGCTCACACACATCACAACATGAGCAATGAGGAAATGGAGGCCCTTCATTCCTCCATGGTCCTGGAATACCAGCTCCTGCCAGGATTGTCTGTTATGAATCTTCTATCATTTTTACTCTGTGTCCCTGTACAGGTGAGTGGGAGTGGGACAACTCCTGGTTTGTTGGGCTCAAACACTCAAAGTGGAATGCATGCAGAAATTAGGTTTGAAACGTGCCTGTGATTATGTTGATTCAGAACGCCTGTGAGGTGGTTCTGTGCTTCTGCTGCTGCCAAAGGAAGTGATACCAGGGACTGTTTTGGGCAGACCAGTCAGTGTAGAGGTGCTGTGCAGCTGGGCAGCATCTGAGCAGCTCCACTGCTAGGCATGGGAAGGAGCTGGTGGAACTGGGTGGAGGTGAGACAACTTGCTTGGGAAGAGATGGAGAAGGCAAATAATACAAATAATGTAGATGTCCCCTTCTCAGGGAAATGCTGCTGCTGTACTACAAATGTGTGTGTATAAAATCACAACTGCTGCTCTTGTTGCAGATGTTTGGAGGCTGGCACTTCTACATACAGGCATACAAAGCACTGAAGCACAGAACTGCAAACATGGATGTACTGATTGTTTTGGCAACATCAATTGCCTTTGTCTACTCATTTGTTATTCTCCTAGTTGCAATGGCTGAGAAAGCAAAAGTAAACCCTGTAACTTTCTTTGACACGCCCCCAATGCTCTTTGTCTTCATCTCATTGGGCCGCTGGCTAGAGCACGTTGCAAAGGTAAGGCAGACAAAAACCCATGATATCTACAAGCTGCAAGACACTGAGAATCATTGTTACATACATTTTAAAGGAAAAATACCATAACAAAAAAATCTTTGTTAACTACTTCTAACCTTCCTTGTTGTAAAATCACCCTCAGTAACTGAACCAGTAAAAATATTAAATGGCTTAATGTAAATGCAGAAAGTGTTTTTAATAGGGTAAATTGCAACATCTTCAGTTGTCATTTACCCAGCAATTTTTGTTTTTCAATAGCATAGTCAGAAAAATATGAAAATTATTATTCTAGGGTAAAACATCAGAAGCACTGGCAAGACTAATTTCATTACAAGCTACTGAAGCTACTATTGTTACCTTGGGCCCTGGTAACATTCTTTTAAGGTATCTTGCTTTGTCACTTCCTTTTTCTGTTGTTCCTTTTTGTTGTTGTTGTTAATGTGCTTAATTCACGTACAGATGTTACCATTGTATGGAGCTTTGAAGCAACTAACTCCATATTTGCCATCTGTAAATGTTAAAAATACTGAAAAACGAACACTACTCTGATTTGTTTTGTTGAAATCTTGCTAATTTTTGCTGTCTTAAGAAAATTAGTGAATGTTTTCAACTGGAAAGTAGATGAAATTATGATGAAGCAATCATAATGCTCTTTAAAAATACCTTTATTCTACCTATTTTTTGATAAGTTAATGTCAAACTATGCTTTGTGTATAGTGAGAGCTCCTTTAGCCTGGGTAAGTCCAGTTAACGGTCTTATTAAAATAACTCTACATCCTTCTAGTGAAGAACAAGTTGATGTTGAACTGGTTCAACGAGGTGACATTGTCAAAGTGATCCCAGGAGGCAAATTCCCAGTGGATGGCCGTGTTATCGAAGGACATTCTATGGTGGACGAATCTCTTATCACAGGTAAGCATTTCACAGAATGATAGGGGTTGAAAGGGACCTGTGGAGATGGAGTTCAATCCCTCTGCCAAGGCAAGCTCGCCTAGAGGAGGTCACACAGGAACATGTGCAACTAGGTCTTGAATGTCTACAGAGATGGAAACTCCACCATCTCTCTGGGAAGCCTGTTCCAGTACTCCATCGTGTTTAAATTAAAGAAGTTCCTTCTCCTGTTTAGACAAACTTCCTATATTCAAATCTGTGCTCATTACCTATAGTCCTGTCACTGGGCACCACTGAAAAAAGCCTGGTCCCATCCTCCTGACACCTACCCTTGAAGTGTTTGTAAGTGTTTATAAGATCTCCCCTCAGTCTTCTCCAGACTAAAAAGCCTCAGTTCTCAGTTTTTCATCCTAAGAGAGATGTTTTAGTCCCCTCATCATTTGTGTTGCACTTTCTGTACCCTCTTCAGCAAGTCCGTGTCCTCCTTCTCTCGTCAGAACCCACCTGGAGTCCTGTGTGCAGTTCTGGAGCCCTCAGCACAGGAAGGACATGGAAGTGTTGGAGC